>GL379848.1:311254-333007 GCA_000143925.2 Caenorhabditis brenneri | reverse complement strand
GAAAAATGATTAATGAATGATCTATGAACAGAGCTACTGATCAGATGACATCAAATTTTTCATTCTGGCACTGACACGGATACACAGCACGTGATAGCAATAATCTGAATTGAACTGAGAATAACCAAATTGAAAAAAGGAAACTTACTTCTAAAGATAATAAATTGTAGATTTTGTGAACTTCGTATTTGATAAACATTTGAGTAGTTGTGAATTAGAGAAAAGTATTGAGACCTGAAAATATAGTTTCAAGTTAAAAAATTGCGCTTTTTCTATCTGAACTTTAGTCATTACTCTCCAAAACCTTACTTTGTACTGTTCAATGATTCCAGCAATCCTATCCAACAAGGAGGCTCTCCAGACATCTAATGTTGACTCAGCTAGTACACATGTCTCTCCTCGTGTGAGAATTGTGAAAAGATAGGATAACGCATCATGACAGTGCAATCCATCGGTTATCAAATGACTTTTGGACCCGACGTTTTCATCTACTTTGAGCATGTTGAATAACTTTTCAAAATAATTGTGACACAAATAATAACCGCTCTCTTGAGAGTGAGAAATGTATTTATCCGTTTCCAAGGTTCCAGGGAGAATGAAGGATATTGGAGTTTCTGTTTCTTGATTGCCATCGTAATTTGGAGAGAAACTCAGAAAACCAAATCCGTCAATGACCCAAACATGACGTGCAAGACTGATTGCTGCAATATCTTCAGCAAGAACGAAGACTCTCTGAAAACGATAGCTTTGAAGGTTAAATGAAACAGATCTTACATGAATGCTGTGAAGAGCGTTTTGTGATATCCGGAGAACATGTCCATAATGCTCAAAATCCACTATTGCGGTAGAGCATCCGATATCAACAAGTTTCTCGGAAGCTGAAAGTATGTGATTGAAATAGTCCAAACACTCCAAAAATGGCTGGAAAAACTTTTTTTTCTGAACTCACCAATGTGACTCGGATTAATCAACACTGGAATTGCACCTAATAAAAGAGCTCCAATCTGATAGAACACGTATTCAACTGTGTTTTCCATGCACATCAGAATCTTATCACCATTTTTCACACCATGATGATACATATAGTTTGCTGTTCTCCTGGAGCCATCAACCAGTTCTTCATAGGTGACACATCGTACTTCGGCAATTTCTTCTATCTGAAAAGTGACTTTTATATTCCTTTATACGACGGACACTGCAAACCAAAGCAATTTTAGCCGGATTATGGTTTCGATGATAGCTGAGGTTGTCTAGAAGCCATTTCCGTAAGTTCGCATTTTCAACCTTAGTTTTTCCAGGTGGTTCAGGTGTTGCTGCTTTTTCCGGTGTGATTTCTGGTTTGAGAACCACAGTGCATTCTATAGATTCGTTGTTTTTTTCTGTCTCGTCTGCAGTAATTTTGTTCAGGTCCTGAAAAAACCAAAAATAAGGGTTAAGAGGAAGAGCTAAAATATGTTGTTTGTTCAAAAAAGATGGTGTCATCTTACGGACCCCTGCCTTTCCATAGTATTGACTTTTTCAATATGCGGGGAGGCATAGTAAATAATATTGTTCAAAACAAAGTGAAAAGCTTATTAGCAAAGAAAACTCATACAGGGTATAACTTAGGCTTGATCGTGCCCTCGTGTTCCTCTTTGGCGTTCGTACTATCATCAAGAGTGACCGTGATTTCGTATTGATCAATATTGAAGTCGGTCATATTAGGAAGTAAATTGAAGAACTGTAAAAACGAAGAAAAGTATCTAGAAAACCATTCCTCTGATGAGCAAATTTGTCGACGGGCTCTTGAGAAATGAGAACAGTGCAGTCTCGTCCTCTCTCTTTTTTTAACCATCCATCCTTACGTTTTTCCACTTGACGGAAAGATGGGAATTGAGGAGAAACAGTGATTTGTAAACTTATTGATTATAGTAAACTGGGGTTTTTCAGGAAAAACACACAGATACAGATCAGAACACAAGAATCACATTGGTAACAAGAAGGAAAAGACTTTTAACAGATTTTTGAGAAGTAACGGGACAGTCAACTCTTCTCTAATATTATGTATTGTTATTGGAAATTTAAATGAAATAACGCTGTAATCAGAACAACGGAATTATCAGAAATCTCCCTAATTCAGTAGAGAATAGCTTGACTGGACAACAACAATACTCTCCCTTTCCGTTGAAAAAAAAATAGATTCATACAATTTTAATGAGATTTTTTATTTTTGTTATTATTTGTAAATTGACTTCGTTATATATATTTTTTGCCCGAGTTTTGTCGAATTGGCTTAGTTATTCTCATGTATCCTTAACACGTAAATTTGGAAAATTGTGATTGTTTTGATGCAGCTAACTTTGAAATACTAAAGTTAAAACATAGAATAAGAAATGCCACAAAAGAACATCAAGAATTGAATATGATGTCACTAATTGTAATTTTAGCAAAAATGATGTGCCTTGAGTGGTTCTATGGGTCTCCCAGTTGAAATATTAGGTTGCAAATGTCAAACACTAAATTTCTTCCAAACTTGAACTTGCTTGAGTCAATTTGAACTTTATTCAATGAGTAATGCTAATCTGTTTTCAAAATCAGCTAACAACGGTCTTACAAAATTTAGTTCAGAAGTTGTTGCATTACTAATTATACCGATGACGTGACATCTGTGGAATAAAATTCTGCGAAACATGAATGTGTTCAGTGGCAATGCTCATATTACAGTGTAATGATACGGCGACTCATGCATACAAATCAGTGCATGCATTAGTTATTCTTTATTTCTTCTGACCTTTCTTCTATTCTTCTGTTTCTTTTTTCAATGCCATAAAGATTCCCATCGTAAAGTCAATGAAGAAAAAAGTAATCCAATTTTTACGTGAGCCGCCATTTTTTCCCGCACTTCGTCCCATCTTTTTTTGTTCATCCTCCATTTGTTTATGCATTTTTCTACTCTCTTGGACAAGTTTATGTGACGTGACTTCGAGAAACAGGGGCAGAAGAAAACGACGTTGAATTTTTCTTTTCTGCACCTTAGAGCCTCCAATTTAAAGCGATCTTTAGGGAATTGAGGGAAGTCGGCGCTCTCATCTCTTTCGGGCAAGTACACTTGTGCTTTTTTTCTGCAGGACAAAAACATCTTGCATAATTGAGAAAACCTTTTAAAGCAGTAATAGCGTTTTGGGTTGTAACATTGAAACAAGTTTGAAGCGGTTTATTCCTACAGCGGTTTAAAAGTGGATCACACTGAACTTTTTTTTCCAAATCTGCTGGTCGACAGTCACAGATAAATTTTTATGATTTACCCAACCCATCAATTTTATTCCCACCCTCGATAAAACCAATTTCAAACACAGTAGTATTTGCAGTCTTTGGTATTTGCAAAACACGCCTTTCTAGCTCCGTTCTCTGGAAAACCTTTATAGCGGAAACCTGACGAAAAACATTTCCGTCGAAAATAGAACATCTGAAGCAAGACGAAAGCACATTTTGAAGAGTGTTTTCCTCTCAAGGAAAATTGCTTCTTCTCTTCAACTACCACCTTACTGAATAGACATTGACATCCCATAAAATGTTTTCCTTCTTTTTCAGGATACCTCACTACGTTTCATGCTGAATACAAAATAAGAAGAGCTCTTCTTTTCTGAAGATGTTTAGGATTAGCATAGAGAATAAAACAACGTGATGAGAATATCCAATGTTTGGGATGTTAATGGTCTAGTTTGTATTTTACTTGTGTATCTTCCTCGAGGTTTTTTCGGTTTTCGGTTTAAAAAACTTTATGAGACAGGTTTTATTTTGAGCGATGATAATTAAATTTTTTCAACTTAAACAGTTGAACTTTATTCCCATCAATTTCCGTACTTCACTTTCACAACGATCTTCGTCTTTGCACAAGTATTACCGCTTCCATTGAATACCCATTTTTTCCTCTTACCCACCCATCCATTAGCGGACTTCGGCTGAAGAAAAGAGAGTGTGTGCGAACGCCGGGTCTTCTCACACGTACACGTACTAGCGGCTGACAAAAATCGATGACACATCATCACAATTACCTGCACTCTAACGGCGCGCAGCAGATGGAAAAAGGTGGAGAAGTAGAGAGAAGACGAAGGCCAAAAGACAATTGGCCATGACAAATACCTATCGGACCGTTTCCTCCCGGTTCTGTTGACCAGTTGTCGGCCAAAGCGCGCGACCTAACACCTCATCACTTCTCTATGTGTCTATCTAAGTGAATGTCTCGGTATTTTTTGTCCGATTCTGTTACGATCGGTTTTCGGTTTTTTTTTGAATTTCACTTTAAACTTCCGGTGTCTAATTCTCACAGTTTCCAAAAAAAAAAAACTTCTGATTTTCAAATTAATTTTTCTGTACGAAACATTGTTTGCGTTGCATTCTGGCTCACTCTTTTTTTTGGTTTGGTACTTTTTTAATTTTCGGCATCCTTGTGAAGATGAAACAGAAAATATAACGCTTTTGAACATGTTTGTACAATGAGTCGGACGTTAGTAGCTGCCAATTTTTCGTTGGAACGTTTTGCCGAAAAACACTTGAAAAGACTAAATAAGATATTTTTTGTTTGAAACGTTTTTTTTCCTATTTTCAAACAGGAAGTCCTCCCGGTTTCTAGCAAAATGATTCATGATTTCCAATAATAATTAGAGAAGTAAAAATAAGAAAATTAAGCAAACTCGGGAGAGGTCGTGCGCTAACAAGATTATGGTAAAACCTCATCCACAGGCACTGTTTTTATTTGCTGACCTCTCGGATGTTAAACATAACATTTGCGGGTCAAACAATGACCTCACCTGTGTTTTCTGTCTTTCGCAAAAAATCCTTGAAATGTTCTCTTCTTTCTTTTTTTCTAGTGTTTCTGTTTGGAAACATGGCCTATTATGAAAAAGCCAGAAACTTTTGGCAAATCAATTATTGATCGTAGTTCTGCTGAAATGCTAATACATTGAGTCTCTTATCACGTTTCATGTGTTTGTGAATCATTATCAGTTAGTTAGAGTTCTCCTCTCTTCTACATAACTTTTGCGTTTGATCTTATTTCTGACTCCGATAACTTTCTGTTTTCCAACAGAATATTTGGTAACTAAACTTTCAGGAAACATGGTGTGTGGTAATTCGTGCATAAAACTTCTATTCTTCATCATCAATTTCTTCATTTGTATCTTTGGCGCTCTGATTTGTGGATTCTCGTTGTGGGCCAATTTGGACAAAGATTTCGGAAGCCACTTGGCGGATTTCGTTCGTCAAATAGATGGAATTGATGTGAAATTGGTTAATGAGATTGCGGAGGTTAGTTTGATTGGTTTTTTGAAACTAAACTTTTATGGGGTCGAAGAAATTCGAACGTTTTGTTGACATATGGATAGTATCAAACCTGAGAATGAAACAATTTCGTTCGAAATCGTTAAATTCACAGAAAAATATTTTTTTGAATCATAGCAAAAGAACAACTCTATCAAAATAACCACATACCTATATGTAAAAAATTAAAATAGAAAAACTTCTGATACAAATTTCTTCCGAAAATCTGTTCTCATTCTAGTACCAAGCATCGCTCTGGATTCTCGTTGCTGTTGGAGCTCTTCTCTTCATCGTCGGATTCTTTGGCTGCTGTGGAGCAGGATGCGAGAGCCCAGTTCTCCTTGGATTGGTATGTTCTTTCTAATTATATCCCGATAGTATTATTTTCACAGTTCATCTTCATTATTGTCATCCTCACTGCCATTGAGCTTGGAGCCACTGTTTTCGCCATGACGAACCGCGAAGAATTTGTGTCTTCCATTCAACAGGTCCTTGAAAAGTCATCTGCAACGCCGGAACTCCGCAAGAACATCAGACCCATCCAGAATGTTTTGCAATGCTGTGGAGCTACTTCTCAAACTCAACGCCTGTACATTGAGGACGGACTTTGCGGCCCGTCACCTATTGCTGTGAGTTTGGAGTTTTTAGGATACTATTTTAGATTATAAAAGAATATATTCAATAACTTCAAAAAAAATTTGTCAAATATAACAATTTTTTCAATTTCTATGTTTCAGCACCCGGATAACTGTTTCGACCGAATTTCTCATATGGTTCAATCTTGGGGAGAATCTATCGTTGTCGTTGCCTTCCTCCTTCTGGCTATTGAACTTTTTGCTATTCTATTCTCATGTATCCTTTGTAGATCATCTCAAGACATCCGTTACACTCCTTATTACTCTTAGACTGATATATTTATTTTTTGAACCGTTCCCTAGTCTCAATCATTTAGCTCACTATTTGTTTCCCATTCCTTCCACTCACTTCTTTCACGACCTTCTCATGCTAACTCTGATTTGATTTTCTACCTCGGGTGTACTCTCTGAACTTTTTGCTTTCTAGACTTTCTTGATAACTTTTTTTTATTTTTTGTTTTGAACATTTATTTATATTTCTTGAACATTTTTATTTGCAATAACATTCAGTTTGACTCATCTCTCAATTTCAGTTTTTAGCAACGAACACTCAAATTATTATTATCCAAAGCGCAAATGCCCGTCTGGTTTTCGGTATAATTGCATTATATTGTTGCGAAATCCGTCAATCCATGAATGTGTCTGCATGTACGAAGGTTGGATCGACGAGGAAGGCAATGAAGATGACGATCCAACATGGAAGTTTCTGCAAAAAATTATGTTTCAGCGCGAATGGATGCACAATGGTCTCAAAATGTATAATGAACATTTCGTTTTCGCTAAAATTTGCTGTTAATGCACTGTGAAATTAGGAATTAAGGTTAAAAATTATTCGATCTACCAGAATGAATTTGGAGAATTGAAAAAAAAATATCAGTTACCTATTCAACCGAAAAGCTTGTTCTTGTTCATCAAATTCCGATTGATTGACGTATTCTCGTGAGTCTGAAATCTCAGGCATACCTTTTCAAAACTTCTGTTCAACCTACTCAAGCCATTACAAACTCCCACTACTGCTTTGTGAAGAACCACAGCACCAGTTTCTTTGTCCCGGAACTTTAGTGATCTAAAAATCAGTATCTACCAAAGAATTTCATGACAATTGATCAACGAACCTGTAAGTAGGCGTACATTTGAGCTCTTGATCACTCAGATTTTCCAGTAACCCATTCATCACAACGAAATCACAAACACATCGGTTATACTGGTCCGGAACAACATTTGCTGTCATTCTAACGTTTTCACAGCGAGGAATGCATTCTGAAATTATACATTTGGTTTTTCACATGAATTCAATTACTGTTCGTAATTTCAATTTTTTGAAGGAGCTGCGAAAAAAAACGGTACGGATTTCAAATTTGCTTTTCTTCTTGTTCAAAAATTATTATACATCAAAAAAAGTGAAGTTACCTGTTAAACTTTGTCCATTAGCATAGAAGACATGGCACAATACAAAGAAAATGAGCATTCTCACCAACACTTTTTGTGCAAAATGGAACGTGGAATAAATTTTCTTAGCTTTTAAAATGGGTGTCAATAAGCTATCTTATATCAAGTCAAGAGCTGAAAGCTGATATTTTTCTAGCCTCACAAAACATAGAAGCTCTTCATTTTTTCATTTTTCGTGCCCTGATAGCCCTTGCCTCTCATTCTTGGTCACAATTTCTAGTCCATTATGCGTAGGCCGCCTCCATTTCCAGAAATAGTCATCAGATTTCTTAAGCGGTTCTCTGTTTGTTTTTGTCCCGGTTTCATCGTCCACTTCTAAAATATCACTGAATGACTCTGACTCGTTCCACTTGAATTTTGCTGAAGAATACAAAATACACAAAATACGATGTGTGGGTATCTTGTCCTGCATTTTGAAGAAAGAAGAGAAAAAAAGGATAGTGATCCCTAGAGAAAATGATGCGAAACGTATATGTCAACAAGATATATTCTGTTAAAAATGGCTCATGACGAAATCGGCTAAAAAAAGTGTTCAAAATCTTCTGAACGCCATGTTCCAGCTATCAGCGGCTATGAACGTTTTCACAACGATAATTATTTTTCAATAAGTTTTTTTTGGATTGCAGAAGGTTATTAAAATGATGAAAACTAAAATTTTTTGTATATTTTTGAAAATAATTTACAAGTTTTCAAAAAAGAACTTTATTATTCACAAATAACCGATTTTTGTTGGAAATAAATACACATTAGTGACACCTACGCGGAAATGCTTATGGTTTTTATTCACTGATCACTTACAAATTTCAGCTCTAAATAGGTGTTGAGTGAGTTGGAACAAAAACAGCAAGGCATCTTTGAATGCATTTCTGTTTCAACCCACTTAATGCATAGTCTGATAAATAGTGATTAGAAAACAAAAATCAAACGCATTTTTAAGTAACATTATCGAGAAAAAAGATACAATGAAAAATCACAGTTGCTCATCTTGTTCCATAACACTCAAAACCATACTTTCATTCATTCTGTTGAATGTAGTAGGTTCTGCAGTGGTTACCGTTTTACATCCACCCCGATTGCGAAACTCGGTACGAGTCGTTTTCTTCAATGCCTCCTGCTCACCAAATATGACAACCCGGAGTGATCTGTAAATCAAAAATAGAGATTTATCTCAGGGAAAAGCTGTCGTAGTTCAAAAAGCGTAGAGGATTTTTCTAAAATGTTGGTTTGCCGTGAGATTCACCTCAATCCAACTCTATCAAACAAATTGATGAACTCTATCCGGAAGTTATGATTGAAAAATGCATAAATTAGCGGATTGAGACATGCCGAGACCATCGCCAAACAGTGGCAAATGCTGAACGTCGTCACTGAGAAGCTTTGGACAAATTCGAACGTGTTGATCTGAAAAGATCAAAATTAACGGGAAAACTACAAAGTGAACTAACAAAATGGAACACATTCAATGGAAGCCAGGCAACTCCAAAAACTGCAACGACACAGACTAAGAGGAGGTGAGTGCGCCGTTGCCGTTCAACAACCGATCTGAAAATTCTATTAATTTGGCTCTCGACAAATGACGAAATGGATAAAATTACCTCCTTCTTTGACTCGAATTGGTAGCCGTGTTAGTATTTTGATTCCTGTTTGCAAATCTCAGTTTCATACGATGAGCAATCCGTGAGTAAGCAAAAACAAGCGAGAAGAGCGGAAACGCGTATTGGGTGATCAGAACGGCAAGTGTATACGTCCCTTTTGATATAATCATCTGAAATTTTCATATTTAACCCTTTTTGAGTCCCCGGCAAGTTGCCTCACAAAAGCTTATGTGTTCAAATATTGCACTTACTTTCTCCCAAATATCATTTTGCTCATGACAAATGTATACAGCTATGTCACAAGAAGGTTCCACAAAAATCGGTGTCAAATCAGATGCTTGCAACAAAGGAACAGCCAATATCAGTGAGATAACCCAAATCATTATGAAGAAACAGAAAGAAAGGTTTTGCTGTCGCTCTCTTTTGGTCGGGAAAATGATTAGAACGTATCTGAAAAAATGAGGAAATTTATCCATCGGATTCATATATACTCACCTATCAACGGCTATTGAAGCTATTGAAAAAGTAGATAAGAAAACGTTGAAGCCTTGGAGGGATCCTGCTATTTTGCATAATGTCCTGCTGAACGGCCAGAACATATACAAGACGGTGTATAGCGTTATGGGTGCCGTCACAATACAAACCTGAGTTATAAGTCATGAAAACTTTCGAATGTTAGAAAAAACTTACAAAAAAGTCAGACAACGCCAAATTCAAGATGAAAAAGTTTCGAGTTGTCCGCATCGCCGGGTTCAGAATCACCACAATAATAGTCAGAAAGTTGCCTAAGGCTCCAAAGAGAATGATCAGCATATACGCGAATGTGATGAAATAGCCTAACTGAAAATTTCCTTTTTGAAAAAATCGAATTTCAAGGAGAACAGACTAGACGAGAAACGTCGTTTTGTGCATATTCTCACCTCCTTAGAACTGAACTCAGTCCCATTGATGACCTGATCTTCACGAAAAAAGTAATTGATCTGTTTGAATATTTCCGCGTAGTTATCACATGATTCGTTAGCCGATCCCATTTGCTCAAGGACAATAAGTTCTGAAAGTTCAATATAGTAAATCACATCGTAGTTCAAAGAAGTGAAAGAAAGGAAATAAAAAATAAGAGTAAACGCGACCGTAATTTCTACTTCCCTGACGAGCCAAGATTCTGAGAAGGCCAGTTAAAAGAAAGAAAATGAAGAGTTGTGGCTAGTTAAGAGAAGAAGAAAAATATGAAAAATACCAACAGGAGAGGGGTAATTATTGAAATTTCAGATATGAGATGAAAAAGAGAAAATAAATTAGATAACTATCTTCTTTTAATTTCTATCTCTTTTGAACAAAAGTGTGGGGGCAACTTTATGTCTAGGAGTCAAAAATTGGAAATGTTTTCCGGCTCTTGCTAATGTTTCTTTTTGTGAGTTATGACCCTTTCAGCTTTAATGGCCATAGGTTACAATCAACCTGACCAATGTCAAAATAGGATTGTCTTTGCTAAACTAGCAAGATGAACGGTACTTTCTCAGCTCTGCGCTTCTCAATACCTGTAAAATCTGAACTTTTTTGGGTAACTCACAGAAGTAGACGAATAATCAGATTCGTTGAGGTTTCTAGACAAGAACTCGTCCATCAAAAATTAAGGTTAGGATCATTAATACTGAATGATGTCCTTTTGAGAAAAATCTTCTAGCCAACTTTGATCGAAAAGACGGAACTGGCGAAAAAATGTTGTCCTAATGCTTTTTCTTCTTTCTTCCGCCAAAATGAGTTTCATTTAGGGAAAAAGAGACATCATGAACAAAATTTCAGAAAATGAATTGGGGAGGATTGGTTGAATAAGAGGAGAAAAGAAGAGAAGGACCAAATACGATTGAGCCAAAACTAGGAGGCATCACCACAAGAAATAAAAATTTCTATGACTTTGTTTTGACGGAATTTCTTCGTTCTTCTTTTCAACTGCCACCTATTCCATCCCGTTCCAATAGAGCGTTCTTCTTCTTGGGATCTATCCCATAAACATTGGACGCCTAGTTTCAATGCTGGAAAAACTGGAAATAAAGAAAAAGAAAAAAATGAATGAATGAAACAAAAACAGAATAACATCTCGAGAAAAAAAACGGAATTTCTAAAATTCTTGGTGTTTTCAAGAATTGAAAGGTATATTAGAATCAGGACTCGGAACCTTTTTTTGTTGTTTCTCGAAAGTTTGCTACAAGAGAAACTCAAATAAGTTTGCTTCATGTTCTTGAAACTAATCAAGCGGCATTGGTATCAGTATTCAGTTGATTCCGCTTGAATCTATCATGACAACTTTAATCACCCTTACTGAAATGGTCAGGGTTGCCAAAATATTTGAAGTTGAACCATAATGAGTGTTCCCAAAAAATTGAAAAAGAACTTTCCTAACGAATCGTCGGCATTTCGTATTCAACAAAATAAAGTGTGTGAAAGAGCCTGTTTTTAGAACATAAAAGTGCACCACCAACGGAAAAAAACCTATATTTCCTTTTTCGGTGGAAAAAAGGGAAGAAAGGAGTGGGGTCTGGTGTGGCATAATTGAAAAACCAGCGGCGAATCAACGAATAAGAAGAGAGAATGAAAAACACGTAGGAGTAGGGCAGGAAGATCTGAGGACATTCATAGATATACAACAAAAGGAACAGATGGAATATAGATGAAGAATGAGGAGAAAGGGGGTCAAAAGTAACATGCACTCTGGTAAAACTTGTTGGTTGGAATGTCAAAGGGCAGGGGGGGAGGGGGGTTTCATCACAAAAAAACTCTTCTAAGAATTATTTCATTGAAAAAAAATCTCCTCAAAGAAGGGTGAAACTTAAAAAAAAAAACATTTTCCCTAAAATCACAAATTCAGGTACCTCTGGTGGGTTCGAACCCAGGGTCAGTCTGACAGATCACCTGAATCACTACCGCTTGCGCTATGCGGCAGAGTAAGCGCGCCAACTCTGCTTGTCTTCAAATACTGCCATCTTTTTTCCACTAAAATTCATCTACGCATAAGAGTCCCCCCCCCCCTTTCAATACTCCTTTTCTTAATGCACTCAATAATTGCACAGTACAAAAAAGTGGAATAATTCGTCTTTATCGCAAAAGAAAAGGAATTTAGTTCCGTTTTTTTCACACTTATTGCTAATTGTAAAGTAATTCAAGCAGTTGAAGGAACACGAACAGAGATCTGAAAAAGCAGATCCAAGGCTTAATTGTCTATCAAAATTTAATGTCTCAAGATTGTTATCAGATACGAGTTGGCTCTTTTTTTTTCAAGAATTCCAGCTATGTGTCTTTATTTGAACAATTTGAAACATACCATAGGAACAAGAATATAGAAAACAAAAAACTATGTTTAGATGGTCAGCATAGGGTTAACAGGGCAAAGACGTGGGTTTTATTTTCTCTCGAAAGGTTTACTTCTCAAAAGAACACACAACAAAGTCATTTATCACCTTCACAAAATCTCTTCCTCTCCCACATTTTACTGGCAAATGCGAGCGAAATACACCTAACTCTTGACAGAGTGAGGAAGAAATGTAATTAATTATGAATGAGCGAGTGGCTGTTCAAGCTTGAGATTTTTTTCTGTCTTAACGAACAACAATTGATTTGGTGGATGGATCGAGCCTAAACATTTCAAAAACGTTTCAAAAGTAAGAGATCACAAATAAGACTGAAAGATTTTGGGTTCAATACGTTTTGGTTCAATACTTCTCAAGACCTGCCTAAAAACCTACTGATGCGGTGCAAGAAAAAATTTGATCAAGATGGTTTTATCTTTCACAAAATGATGGCGTCATTGAGATTTCAAACCGATTTATGCCAGTTTTTATCACTGTTGTCCAATAACTGATATACTCACCAATATAAAAAACTCCCACTTTTGGGATTCTCTCAAACTGATCGGAAAAACGGAACAGGTACTAAAAAATGTTCATGAGAGCTCATGAGGCATTCCAACTTTTCTCAGACATACTACAGGTCATTGCAATCATTTATGATTCTTGTATTGTGGGTGGAATAAAATACGAGTCATAGTCATATGAATGCAATCAGGATAACTTGAAAAACTAGATTTTGTAAGTAACCTAAGTGAATTGACCAGGTTTTTTGTTAGAGTCATTCCCTTTGACTTTTTTTGAAACCATGAGTAACATTTTTACCCGTGATTGAACACTCACGTTAATAATTACTAAGAATACTCAGTCAGTCATATATAACTTGGAAACTTTGAGAAATGAAAAGAGAATACGGTACTTTTTTCATTTTTTGAATATCAAATTTTGCCAACTTCCATAATTTGTAAGACGAAAAAGAAATAACATTGAAGATTTCTTTCTTGGTTTTTCAAAAAAACCACAAATTTGCATAACAAAAAAACTCGAAAACATATGATTTTCTGTATAGTTTTGACAAGAACTGATTCTTCGAAAATTTAGAACAAAACAAAGATTTTTCATACGAAACCAAACTTTCAGGGTGCCGTGAAACTTCAGTCTGAATTTACTCAGAATTCAAAATGAAATGAGATCTTGTGACTGTTCCCAGGACTATTTTTTGGTGAACCGGAAGTTTGAAAGAAGATGAAAAATAGAATCTGTGAGAAATGTGCTCGAATCAATTTTGAAAAAAAAAAATCGAACGAAAAGAGAGGGCGTGGTCTATAAGCTCGTTTCCGATTAATAATGAGAAATCTACGTAACTAACCTAATTCAAAAAGTCTAACCGATTCTTTGACTTTGCACCAAAAATAGAAAGTTCAGAATTTTCTTCTTTCAGTTTAGTAAGTGCTATTGGTTAGAATCCTGATAATGTTCCTATCGAGCTTGCTTTTCAAGAATGTTATACCATCCTACCATTTACATAGATCAAAGCATAGTGGACCGACAAAACCCTTACGGGAAAAAAACAAGAATTTTTGCAAGACATCGGTAATTTCTTCCTCTTTCCCCGGGTATGGATGAAGTAGCAAATGTGAGCAAAAACACTCAAACGAATAAAGTGAATACATGAAATTACACACAGACAGACCTGAAATGAGCGGAAATCTTGAGGCAGTTGTTTTCTCGAATCAAAACAAATAGTTCCATGGACATAAGAAAGGGAACATTTTATGCTTTTCCTTTTTCTGCCCACTATTTTTTCCTTTCATACATGTCATTTGCCCCAAATCTGGAAATAATAAACGAGGCGGTTCTTTCACGCATAAACGATAATAAAAAAAATTGTGAAACTTTAGAGTTGTATGAGGAAGAATACAGAATAGCAACTGAAAGAACGAGTTGCTCCTCGAAAACTTCTCAGTCAGAACTTCAGTTTGGAAATAACTTCTGGAAAATTTTCTAACGGTTCTTGCTTCTATAGGAACTGAGAGCGGAGGCGTATTGGCTGAAAATACTTCCAAAATAATTGTGAAAAATGAATTTTCAAAATTCCATGGGAAACCACAAATGACGCAAATACGAAAACTAACAGAAGTCATTCAATAGTGGAAATTCGAATTTTTTCTCAAAATCCTTGCTCTGATTTTTTTCATGCGGTTCAAAATCATTGTGTTCGGAAAATTAAGCTAATCATATAAATAGCTCAAAGATTGGAAAAATTGAAAAACCCTTTTTTTTCGCTACTGCTGAAACTGAAACAAGAATTAGTCTCTTCATTTTCGACACATCTTATTATTTACAGTGCTTTGAAGAAAAAATTTAATCCTTGAAATGATTTTTTTGTCATGATTCGGAAATTGAGCTTAGAATTGCGTAGGATTATTGAAAGTCGTCGAAAAATTTCAAAGAACAAAATTTGAAGATGATTGTTTTGGGGGGGGGGGGGGGGTGATTGAAGGATTTGATAACAAAATTTTTTTTAGTGGGCTTTGTAAAGAACTGTGAGACATCAGAAACTTCCTGGGAGCAGGAAAATGTCTGAAAGATTCCCGTTTTTGTTGCTGTGGATGAAGTTTTAACGCAATATCATTGGGTTCCAACGGAATAACTACGCGTTCACTCAGTTTTTGAAAAATCCACGACAGGTGTTCGGAACAAGTGAGTCACAAAGATTATACCCAGTCAATGAAAGTTGGAGAATAGTCAGGAGAAGTTTGGAAAAACAAAGTGGTTAAAAATGGGACTTCCGAAAACAAGAAGTGTCATGCAAGAAAACTCCAAGTAGGTGTCAAGAGGTGTACATAAGCAAGGAAAAAGGAACGAAGAATGTGAGAAAAAGGAGAGTAAAAAACAGGAAATTGGATTTTCTCGGTTAGAAGTTATCATAAAAACTGTTTTTTCCGGACCACGTGTGGATTTTTTTCTCTGGTAATTTTAAGGAATTTTTCCGGAAGAATTTCAGAAATTGAATTATTCTCGAGGAACTTGCTGCCACGTTGCTTGAAACCTCTGGCTTCAAACTGAAATTATAATCCACCTAAAAGTACACCTTTTTATGGAAACTTTGTTGATAGCTCTTTCCTTGAATATCGTCGCGTGAAAAAGCAATTTCCGACTACAATGAACGTGAAGTACATGTTACAGATGAGTTTCCTCCCAGAATTCAATTTATTTTTGGGGTGAAAATATTTCCGGCTTACAAGTTAGTAGAGCTGAACTGAAATTATGAATGAAACTATAAAATATGAATTTTTCATCATTTTGAAAAATCTGGTCCTGGTAGAAAAAGTAATTCCCTGCTACTATTCTTATCCAAAACCCTTGAAAAATCTCATTGCTATGTAGTATAATAGACGCTAATTCCATAAGTTTAACTAGAATGAAAACAAGAACTACCAATAGCCTCATGGAAAAAGTGTAAAAACAATCAAATTGTATTCAACACAATGGGCATCAAGAGAAAAATTGAATTGTTCCCAAGTTTGACGAAACAAATTGAAGGTTCATGTGCGTTTCCGCTGTCCCATCCGCCGGATGCACTCTCGGAGTTTTTCAGGACCGGGAGGGGGGATAATTCAATTGCGCGGGGGGCGATACATTTTCGATGTAAAGAAGCAATATGTGTGACACATGGAAACTTGCAGTTTCTATTTCCTTTTTCTATATATTTCTCGTTCGTCTTTCTTAAGGAGAAGGAGACAGCACTCTTTTTTTAGACATAACATTCTTATTAACAGAACATCGAAAGTTTAAAAAAAAACAAGAAAAAGACAAACAGGACTGGTAAAAAGTGGTGCTCTTGAGAAGAAGAAGTCGAGAGGGGAAGAGAAGCAGCCAAAATATTTAAGCTCGGTTTTGACTTCTTGGTTTGTCTCTTGTCAAGCAGAAAGCATCTTTAAAAACAAAGTGTAACAACCGGAACAAATATTCTGGACTAATAGTGAAATAGTTCTACAAGAAAGCAAAAACAATGCTAAAAAATGCATTCAGATTTTTGACTCCTACACTCTCTACTGTCGAACATCGTTCCTTTTGTCCCTTTCATCCACAAAATTTCGCTTGTCAAAGTCAAAATTTAGGATTACCCAGGGAAAAGTTTTGAGAAAAACACGCATATTTCAGAGAACGATGTGAGTATGGGATTGAGATTTAGAATTGTCAAAAATAACAAAAATGATATGGCAAAGTAGTGGGTGAGTTCCTCTCAAAAAAAAGAGAGGCGGGCTTCCAGACAGATTAACAAACGAAATTCTCAACGCCCTAAAGTGAAAATCCGACGGAATTAACGTCAAAACACTTCTATAGATATCTGGAAAGTAATAAATAGAAAATATGGCCAGAAAAAAAAGATTGAGCAGCTGTTTGAGCAGCTGTTTCAATTTTAGAATTTCTAACTGATTTCAAAATTTTCTCAGAGCATTTCGTTAGAAAAATGAGTGGTTTCAGTTCGTCTTCAAAAACCTTAATACTATGAGAACAGAGTTCATCTAGAGCGAATTTGTGACGCTAGCGTTCGTAACAAGAAATGTAGAAAGTTGAAAAAATTGTCTCAGAAAAAGGGAATGTCTAACGAGATTCAAGTTCAGCGTTGGGTTTCAACAAACTCTTGATTGGATTGAACCAAAGTTTTGGTGTTCTTTTTGGTTCTTTCCATGGTTTTCGGTATTGTTCAGCTAAGGATAAAACAGAAACATGTGAATAGTTTTAGAAGCGTGTTCAATCAAGTGCAGCTTCCCTAATGAACTTAAGAAACATAATTTTTTTCTCGTTCTTATTTTTTCAATAATGAGAACAATATAATTCAGTAAAAAGATCTGGACAAGAGATCATACATAATGCGTTATTATGTAGTCTACTCATTTAATATGGAAGAAAAAATAGAAAATAAACTTTTTTCTCCGGAGGCTGCTCTCACGTCCGCTCACATACGGATTCAGACTTTTTTGAGTCGGGAGGCGCAGCTGAAATGAAGCCATACATTTATAGGCATGTAAATATAGATGCTTGACTACGAAAATATATGCAATAGAACAAAAGTTAATAAAAACAAGTTTGGTTTTTGATTCAGGGTCATTGCCATTTTCATATGATGGCTTGCACCATACAAAGCCTTGTTTTTTTCTGAAGAAGAGGAAGATGAGTGATCTGTATTCATTTCTGAATTTTTTTCATCTACAAATCTTAAACCCTTCTCAACCCGGACATGAAAAAATTATTCAGATTGTGAGAAAAAACGACTTTGTAAAACAGCAGTACCATTGAAAAGCTAACAAATCCACGTTGACTTACCAGTAGACAGAAAACGGAGACACTGAGAGCCGGAAAGGTGTGTGGCACCTATTGGAAACCAGTGTTGCACGGTAACCAGAAAAAAGAGTTGCGCGGGAACGGAAAACTGGTTGGAAACATGAAAATATCTATTCAAAGCGTTCGTGAAAATGAGAAGTTTATTACAGGATTGGGTAAAACCGTTTTTCAGATTGGACCAACCAGCTGTGATTTCTGATGTTGAGTCCAGGAACCAATTTTTTTCACGTTGAGTCCAGTAACCAATTTTTCTTTGTAGCAAAAAAAGAACATGTTACCGAGCGCTCAGTCTATTTATTTCCAACAAATCAATCAATTTTTCATAATGCCATGTCCAAAGTGAGAAAAAAATACAAAAAAAGACGAAAATAAACGTCCAAAGTAGTGCAAAATTTGCCTATTTTTTGCGTGGGTTTTCCACTGAAAAAGCTTTCTTGAAAAAGTTCAAATGAAAATAAAGGAAATTTTAACTGCGTGGTCTAGAAATCACCACTGAAAAGATTGCACAAAAGACGCTAGTTTTGCACTACTTTGGACACTTATTTCTGTCTTTTTTTGTATTTTTTTTTCATTTTGGACACTACATAAAAGTGACTTACTTTTTCTTCCTGTTTGAAATTGGTAACTTGCTCCTGCGTCGGTTCTGGTATTTCAAAAAAAAAAACTGATTTTAGATCGTTCAATACTTTTTGTTGAAAACATCAAGGATTGAAAAAGTGTTTTCTCGTCATTGAGTATATCTTACAAGAAACCGAGGTAAAAATAAAAATGTCCAACATCTTCATTTCTCATTCTAGAGTATGTCGTTGTCGAATAAGAAAATGTGCTCGTTATCAACTAATTACAAAGTCATTTGTAAATGAAGTTAATTTGCAGAAAAAAGTACGTGGTTTTCAAGAGAAAAACGAAAAATGTGTGTCTGAATAATTCAATGTCATACTCGATAAGCTTTTAATGAGTCGACCGTAAATATCTGAATAAGAAAAAGGAAGTGATGACAGGTACTTTTGTTTTCTGAGAAATGTGGGTACATGTGAGAACTGAGGGAGTGTAAAACATCTCTTTGACATCGGATTATTGGGAAAACAGTACAATATTGCCCTTCATCAAGAAACCGAGTCTATGTAGTCTGTGATTTTTACCCGACATATGGATATAAATTTGCTGACCCATCACTAAAAAAAGTTGACTGAAAAATTAGATCTGACACCTTATTTTACGGAATTTAAAGTATTTTTTTCATTTTGTTAACCACGAATTTTTTCTGTCCTACTAGTTTCAACACGTGCATAGTTTTTTTTCTGATCATTCCAAATTACAGCATTCTTGAACCTAAACTTGATCATATTGTCATATTGTTCTACTTTTCTTGTTCTCTGCGCCATAGTTCTTACAGATTGACCAACGAATTCAAAAATCAGATACATTTCTTCTCCCTGAATAAATTCTGTATCATTGTCTCAGTCAGATGATGGATGCTGAACTTTGTTGTTTGTGTACGGCTATTCTCGAGTGTTTTCGTCTAAAATCCTTGGAAACAGAAAGGAGACATATTTAAAATGTTGCTCTTCTTTTCCCTTTTCTTTCTCTATTGCTGGGGTGATGGTCCCAAGTCAATGAGCATCACCCAGAGCAACCCGAAAGAAGGTTGCCGGAGAGGACCGCTTCTCCCTCAAATTACGTTTCATATTTCAAAATTCTATTGTTCTCTTCGAAGAGATCGGAGAGAAGAAGAAAACGACTTTCTTCCCATTTTCATCATTTCTGCTCTTTTTTGCTCGTCTTCAGCGCTCAAAAATTTGGTTACTCTCGATTAGTTCAATGATAAAGCATGTTTCTTGAACTGTGGATTATATTGGTCTTGTGTGCAGCGGGTACGTTTTCTTTTCCATTCTTCGAATAATGTCTTTTTTCCATAAAAACTGAAAGATGAAACAAAAAACTGCCTAAATAAATTTGTAGAGCTTAGATACGGATTTATCATAACCAAATTTCAACATTTTACCAATATTTCCTACAAGAAACGCCAAGATTTTATTTATTCTCCTAGAAACGTAAAAAAAAAGCAATATAGTCGTGCTAATCAAATAGATTTTTGGAACCTTTTTTCAGAATCGACTGCTCTCAAGTGCTATCAATGCAATGGCTGGCACGGAGATTATCCATTGAGGTATGATGCCACCAGTTAGGACGTCCGTTACCAAATTTTTTTTTAATAGATACTCCACGGCCGCCACTTGCGATAATCGAAACAATCAATGTGAAACTACTCAGGTCTGTGTACTTTCCTAGTTTTCTTTTTAAAAGATACATTGTTTAGTACTGCGTAAAAATCATCGATCCAATGTCTCCCGCAGTAAACTATGTTACATACAAAGCCGATTGTTTCTATCAAACTCAAATTCAAGTTAACCCAACCAATCTAAGTTACATTCAAGGAAAGACATGTTTCCCTTATCAGGATGGCTCTGCTCCGGTCAAACGGTAAACAAGAAGGCATATAAAGTCAAATTAGTTTGAATTCAGATGGTACTACTGTTTCTGCAATGATCGTGATTACTGCAACACTGCTGGAAGAACCGGATTATTCATTGCTCTGCTGATACATCAAGTGTATCTATTTTTCTCCTGATAAATAAAAATATATATTATTGAAGCACGGATGAAATAAATAAATTTTTTTAGACAAAATATTTTTAGTAGCCGTGCGGAAAATTTATTCTTTGAGGTCCTGACAGTTGGTTTTTCAAAACGGCACAAGTACTGAGAAATTTAGTCATTTTTCAGCCTCGTCAACAAATTTTTTGCAAAAAAAGTGTATAGATTCACAAGTCTAAAAGTCTTTTTCCACATAAAATGTTCCACAAAAATTTTGCATATACTGAACAAAGTTTATATTTTAACAAATTGACACATGTCAACAATTGGACAATTGTGAAATACATGAAACACATCACAACGGGAACATCTGACAGTCACAAGTGGAGCCATAGATAAGAAATTGATTGCAATCACCAAGTTATTGAGAGAGAGAGAGACTTGTGTTTGATACTTTTAATTCTTTGAACCGTCAGGAAATTTGATGAGTCTTAAAACTGAATCACAGGTTTTGGTAGAACTACCAAGTAACTATATTCCGGTAAGTAATTTCTGTAATGAATAGTAAATTTGAAAATAAACATCATAAAATTTTTCTTATTTGCTAACCAATCTCTGCCCATTGGTTTCTTATCAATGAGCAATTTTATGTGGAATAATATAAGACGTAAGACGGGGGTTTCAACCCAAAACATTCTTCGGAACACTTGTTTCAACTAGACTTGTGTTTGTAGAAAATGAAGCTCACTCTCTCACCAATTTCGATATCAAGATTACTTTCCAGGAAGCTTCTCGAAGATGTAAAGTTATCATTGTTGGTTCCGCGAATGTTGGTAAATCAACATTCATCGAGCGTATTGATTTGGAAAATTCAACGAGGAGAAAGTCTAAAGGAGAAGGTGTATCGAGTCATTTTCCAGAAAGATTTTTTGAGCCAACCTTTGACAGGTTGAAACTTTGTTTGAGAAAAGTATGTCGTAAAATAGAAGAAAAAGGGGCAATAAATTTTTGAACAATTTAGGGTTGGAAGGAGTTCACCTGGATTGAAAAAAAACGGATTGGAAAGTTGAAAGAAAGAAAAAAACTTTTCTTTTTTGCGCATTTCCAAAATAAATTTTTTTTCCGCAAGGAAAAAACGGGAATGGGGGACGGCTGGGGGTCATTGTTTTTATGCGCGCACAAATGGAGCGGGATTCATTCCCAAGAAAATTTCGGAAAAGGGTTTGCCAATATATTTTCAGAGGGGAAGGTAAGTAAACTTTCTTAATTGGTCAGAAACTTGTTTACCCTGCCTCGTGTGTGGGTAAACCACTCTCCAAAAAATGGGCTATCTAGATAATTTATCTGCGTGATCTCACCTCAGCTAGTAGCAGCGAATTAAAGCAGGGGCGGCGCCGCGCCGGCGGATTTACACACCCCTTTGCGCAAAACACACACAAGGGGTTTTCTCTCTGTGTTTTTGAGAGAGACACAAGGGGGAGAAAA
>GL379848.1:217322-298100 GCA_000143925.2 Caenorhabditis brenneri | reverse complement strand
ATTTCCTATCTGTTGATCTGACTTTTCTATGAAAGGGAGGATATAATGAGATTGCAATTGATATGAATAACTGAGCAGCCTTTTCGGGGGGATTTTTGAAAACCAAAGATTTAACTTAATTTATAGTTTTTTTGCAAAGTTTTTCTAGAGGCACACAGTTGAATCATTGATTTTCCTAGAGTTTTTCAGTTATCATTGAGTTTCAAATAATTTCAGTTCGTTTAAAGCTTAAGCTAAGCCCAAACTGTTCTATTTTCAAAGGAAACGTTTGTGTACACAACTCATTTTTTTTGTATAATGATGTATTTTGTGTCATTTATTCTTGTTAGTCACAGTGTGTGTTTCTTAAAAAGGAAGTCTTTTCCGGATATGTATATCATCTGTGTCTACTCCCAATGTTCATATTTCTGGGTTGGTTCCCAAAAAAATATAGGGGGGAGAATACAGCGTAACTCCTTTTTTTTGGGGTCCTGTGTGTTTGTATGTTTTTTTCTTCCTTTTTTTTCCTTTCAGTCATTTCGTTATTCTATTGGGGGCTCTAAGCCACCATCTGGGTAAATCATGGCTCTTTTCTATTTTCTTCTCGTCCCATCCTAAGTAACTCCGCCCATTTTTTGTCTTGATTACATTTTCTTACTCTCATGGTTGTTGGAAGGAAGGAAATATTTACATGGAAAAAGAGTTGGACAGTAATTTATGTAATTTTGAGTTTTGAGTGGTCGACAACCCCAGTTTTATGCAATCAAGATATCTTTGAAATCAAGATATCTTGATTGTAAGTGGCCCCAAAATATGATCGGTTTTTTAGATAGGAAAAAGAAAATTCAAGTGTTCTGAAAATTTTGGGAAATTTCTCTTGTATTTTACTTGAGATGTCACTGAATGCTTAGACTTTTAAGCTATCAGAAAAAATTTCAATTAAAAACCGCACTTTTCCTATCATCGAAGTGAAAAAAAATCACAGAACTCATCGGATGATAATTTATTCAAGCTAAAAGAATATATCATTTTGTTCGTTCGGTTTTTTTATATTGTTGGTATTTTCAAAAATATTGGGTTGCCCTCCAATCTTAAAAATTTTTTCTAAACTCCCTTCCCTCAATTTCGGTGCCGTCTAAAAATGAAAATATGCTTTTTCAGCCAGTTTTTGTGCGTCTATCTTTTTCCCATGATTTTCTTCGCTATCCCTTTTTTCATCTTTCTGTCTGAACTTCGTCGACTTCAAAAGTTCACAATTGGATAAACCGGTCAAATTGAATTTGGGCCTGTTTGCTAAAAATATGCCGAAAAATGAGGCAACCACCAAATTTCTTTTCTCCGTGTGTCTTTTCGTTTTAAATCGACTCACATCTTCTTTCTGTTCGAAACTGAAAAAAAAGAGATTTGAAAACTAAGAAAAAGCCTATCTCACATTCACTTTGTAAGGAATCTCCTTCAATGAAAAAAACCTTGTTCCTCTTCTTTCTTTTGTCTCTTTCTTGACTCATCTATTCTATCTAAACATTTTAGGTTCCCAGCTTGTTCTTATTCGAATTCATCTTTTTTTAATACCAGACCACACGAATTCCTCATCAATTATTTATGCTTGCTATGCTCCATTTTTCTAATTCTAACTAATTTCCAGCAGCTATGGTAGCTTACGGGTTTGAACAGAACACCGACGACCTGTATGCGAGCTCTGACGAAAACAAAACCATCTTCACTACCAATGAAACAGCCGATATAGTTTGGAGACATCCGGTTTGGGCAATTATCCTGTTTTCAATTTGCCTGCTAACAGTTGCTGGTAATTGTTTAGTTGTGATTGCAGTTTGCACCAAGAAATATTTGAGGAATCCCACTGGGTTTGTTTTTTTGTTTTTGGATGAGTCATAAAAAACCAAATCATTTTTTCAGATACTTGATCATTTCTCTGGCAATAGCGGATCTTGTTGTCGGAGTGATAGTGATGCCCATGAACTCAATATTTGAAATGGCTAATCACTCCTGGCTGTTTGGTCTTCCAATGTGTGATATATTTCATGCAATGGACATTTTTGCTTCCACAGCTTCCATATGGAATCTCTGTGTTATTAGCTTAGACAGGTATGTTTAACCATAATGATTACTCTTGTATCTGATTTCTTACCCTTGGATGTAGTTATTTTGTCTAGATTTTCCCTATCAAGCTGGTTCAGAGTTTTATCTAGGCTTGGATCTCTTTTCTAATGCTAACTTTTGCCTGAATATCCGTTCTCAAAGAAAATATTTTTTATCAGATATATGGCTGGCCAAGACCCAATAGGATACAGAGATAAAGTGTCCAAAAGACGAATACTAATTGCAATACTTTGTGTTTGGGTGTTGTCTGCAATTTTATCGTTTCCTGGAATCATATGGTGGAGGACCAGCTCGCCGCATTTGTATGAAGATGCGGTGAGTTTTTTCAACATTCGCTAATTGCAGAACTTTATTTTTCGCGTTATTTTCAGTCGCAATGCTTGTTCACGGACAGCAAAATGTATGTGAGCTTTTCCTCGTTGGTCTCATTTTATATTCCTCTATGCCTCATTCTTTTTGCGTATGGGAAAGTTTATATAATTGCAACACGTCATTCAAAGGGAATGAGGATGGGCATCAAAACAGTTAGCGTGAGTTATATTTTTAGATGTTCGAACTTTAGGAAAAATTTATTTCCAGGTGAAAAAAAGGCATGGAAAAAAATCAAACACAGAGACCGAAAGTATATTGTCTAGCGAAAATGAACCCACTTTACGAATTCACTTTGGGAGAGGAAAGCAATCAAGTTCAAGTTTGCGGAATGGCCGACTCCATGCCAGGGAATCCACAAGATTGCTGTTAAAGCAGGTAAAATTGAGGAAACGAGAATGGAGAAAAAAGTTGAAGAGCGTTAAAAAACGGTTTACATGTTAGTCAGTTCGAAACGTAATGAAACACTGTTCTTCTTAGGAAATCTGAGGTTCAACTACAGTAAAATGCCAAATTATACGAATACCCTTGGTTTCCGGTTGATTTTAGCTGACTTTGAACATGAGTCAGACAGTCAAAAAAGTTTCTACAGATAAGTGTTGGGTGTATCAAAAATAACTCGAACTTCATTTTTGTAGCTGACAACTTTTTTTCGGACAACCACTTCCCCGGCGGATTCAGCTCGTTCAATGATGGACTCCTGAAACAACCAGATTTTCTTCGGAAAACGGGCGGTTTCTGAGGTAGCTGTTTTGGACGAGCTCTATCTACCGTGAAAGTGTGTGTACAAAAAAGTTGTCAACTGCAAAAATGAAGTTTGAGCTATGTTTGATATATCTCAAGTTTTTAGAGCAGTAGTACAATATCTGACTGTGTGGAGTATGCTCATAGTCAGCTTAAATCAACTAAACACCGTGAGTGGTCGAATACTTTTGCACGGTACTCTACAAATTTGGCCAAGCCGTTTATCCATTGCATATCTGGTGTCCACTAGAAAGAGAGAAATATGGTAATAAACGGTTACAATTTTGATGAAATCTTCTCATAATTTTTTTTTGAAAACAGTAGTTTTCACTTTTTGCTTAACTGGAGGCTTTGTGCCGCAAATGGCTGAATTGATGTAGGCCAAACGAAGCACACGGTGATTGGAACTGAATCTTACGCGAATGAATTTACACAACACAAATACACTTATTCAACCTTTCGCAAACGAAATCGTGCAAATCTTCTATTATGCATTCTATATGAGCCTAATATAAAGGGTACAAACTACACATCATGTTCCCATTAGTCAAACGCTTGACACGCGCCTCGTGAGGTTTTTTTTCGAGACGAGCGGCTGAGCCTCTCAGAAATTTCCAGTTCAGTGACACCCAGATGAATATGTTTTTTTTTCTAATTCAATCAGTATCTATTTGTCAAACAAAGACAGAAAAGACGTCATGTGGATTACAAAACATAAGTGTTCTAAAATTTTCAGGTTTCCTGTAAATCTCTCAACGATCGTGGGGAGAACAACAACAATACTGTCAGACAGCCATTGTTACGTGGCACAGAAAGCATCCATTCGGAGAACAATCGATCTCAGAGGCATTTCAGAGGGAGAAATGTTACTATTGGGAGTAACTGCTCGTCAACTTTGTTGCAGGTAGATCAGGTAATTTGTTAGATTGGGTCATAAGTTAATAGATTTTCTGTTTGCTTGTTTTGGGAATTTATGGCTCAGTCTAATAACTAGATAGAACGTTTCCTCAATTTTAGTACCCTTCAACTTCTAAACTCTTTCTACCCAATTTTTTGATTGAACCGTCTAAAATTATTATTTTCAGCCCGATCGCATGTCCCTCTCTTCTGCATCACAGATAGTCATGACTTCCCCATTATCTACTCGCAGGAAACTCAATGTTCGAGAGAAATCTCGACAAATGATGCGTTATGTACATGAGCAGCGTGCCGCTCGAACTCTTTCAATTGTGGTTGGAGCATTCATATTGTGCTGGACACCGTTTTTTGTTTTCTCTCCATTCACTGCATTTTGTGAAAGTGTGAGTTTGGTGGAATCATCTATAGGTCATAAATCATCGACAATTCCTGTAGAGTAAATTGAAAAAGTGAAAATGGAAAAGAAAAAGTTGATTTTAGTGTCAGTGTGCAAAAACTAGCTTAGGTAGAAAAATGAATACGATTTCTTATAGTTCATAACAGCAGTTTTTGAAAATTAGCCCAGGAATATTGTGCCTACTGTAGTTGTGAATAGTGACACTGTGTCTAAAAGAGTGCCAAGTCGATCCTAGATTCAAACTCATTAGAAATAACTCTTATCGAATTTTCAGAAAAACTGTTTTTCAGGTTTTTCTTATGTTATATGACAAAAATTATCAGTTTTATAATCCTACAATATTTCAGTGTTTCTCCAACAAAGAAACCATCTTCACCATTGTTACCTGGGCTGGACATCTCAACTCCATGCTGAATCCCTTAATATATTCTCGCTTCTCTCGCGATTTTCGACGAGCATTTAAACAAATTCTCACGTGCCAACGCCAGCAAAAAGTCAAAACTGCTTTCAAAACCCCATTGTCACTTGTGTTCACTCAACTTATTTCTGTCACGCAGATGTGGGAACAGCCGCCAAACACTTCGATCGAATAGTTTTCCCTCTTTTTTATCCTTTTTTCAATTTTTTGGAGCATCATTTTTTATGATGCTCAGTTCGAAATAAAACGTTTCAAAATATAAAAAATTCGTGTATATCCGTGAACGTCGTTATGTATATATTGGAGAAGAAAAAAACATATCACACCTTGTTGAGATTTTGAAAATGAAAAAAAAATGATTTCGACTTGAAGGTTTTTTTTTAGTTTTTTGTTGAACAAGAATTTGATCAAGCTTCATATGAGGAATACGTATGAGGAATGATCAAGCTTCATATGAGGAATACGTTTCAGGTATCCTCCGACATTCTTTTGGAAAAAATCTTCTAGTCAATTGGATCCATTCGTCAAGCTTCGAATTACTGACAAGGGAATGTTTTTTCACATATGTTAGAAATTTTCAATAGATTGGTGGATCTAAAAGTAAATGTTCCTGTGAGTGGATTCTGAAATTTCCAGCCTCACTGGAGCTTGAGAGTCAGGAAAAATATCTGACCCGCCCCTTTATTTTCAATGCATTATCGACGTTGGCGATTTCAGATTGAGATTTCCAGGCTCTCAGGCTCTAGTGAGGGCTGGAAATTTCAGAATCCACTCCTATGAGCATCTTCTTTCAGACCACCAATTTATAAAAAATTCCTAACCCATGTGAAAAAAACATATCCTTGTGAGTGAAAAAAGTTCCGAACAAAAGAAAGAAACAGAAAAACAACATGTTCCACTCAATAAATTTCAAAATCTAAACATTTCTTACCACATCAAGAACTCTAATACAATTAATTATAAAAGTTCTATAATTCACAAGTGAATTTCAACGCTCTCTGTTTCTTTTTCGAGTTCTCTCAACGTGAGAAGGATTACATAACCTTCAGCGAATAATTTCAATCATCCTCTTGATCCCTTTTCTTCTCAGTTTTCCTATTTTTCTCGTTCCTTTATTTTTCCGACCAAATGCTTTTTGGAACAAGAAAAAAACATATTACGCAAAAAGTACAAATTTCCAGTTGGATGGGCAGGATGAGCAAGTTAATTATGTTCCGCTTCGAAACCCTTTACTTATCTTCTGTTACGTTAGTCTTCTTTTTTCTCAAAAGTAATGAGTTTCAAGAGATTTTTGAATGTTTTTCGTTTTTTGCTTTTGTTTCGAATCAACTTTTACAAAACTTTTTATAAATTCATGAGATTAGAAGGATGATTTTTTTCAATGTTGGATTGAGTGTAATGATACTTGTACGCATTCAATCAGAAGTAACAGATTTTCAATTTGCACAAATCCTATTCATCCATATCCCTAGCTCACTTTTCACAAATGTTCTTCACAACCTTTGTCTAGGAGTGCCCAGTCTATCCAGTTTCTTCAATATATTCTTGTCTAATTAAGTCAGTTTGAACGCCTGGCACCATCTGTTCAACACGGGCAAGGCATCAGCTTCCTGCTGAGAGACCTAATTTATCGATGTTGAATTTTTTGAGAGTGATGGAAAGGCGCGGGCTGACGTGCGAAAATTCTCACATCTGGCACTTTGCAGGTCGTTTCAAAGCAATTGTTTGAATTTCACATTCAAAAATTCATTCAATCCTAAGACTTCTTCCAGCGTCAGTTTTTGAGCTTTTTTATTCACCAGGTTAGTTGAAAATCAGTCCAGAGATGAACAAAAATAATTTTTTTGAGATACTTTTTGTTCAATCTCGGATCGAAACAAACCTATCAGCTGAAAATGCATTTTGATACCAATGAAACGTGTTGGTAGCAATTCATGATTTATTTTCAATTTTTTTTGAAAGAGTTTCAAGTTGACTACAAAGTTCTGGAAAAAACTGTTTTGTTCAGTGTTTGGTTTCAAAATTTTTGAATTCAAAACATTGTGATAGTCAACTGCTCCATATAAATTGAAAATTCGTAAATGCCTGACTTTTTTGATGAATCGGAGAGAAAATCAAGACTATCCCATCAGGAATAAAATTTTTTGAAAAATTCTTTTTTTTTCGAATAATCTGCTTTCACAAAAATTTGAAAAAAATTATGATGAGATTTTCCGATTTTTAGTTACGATATTGAAAATCGCCAAACGGAAAAAAAAAACTTTTTGTCGTAGAAAAAATCCAATCCATAGATGCTGAATAAAAAAGTGAGAAGAAGTGTGGGAAATATAAACAAGTTTGAAATTAGCTATTCCATTCAGTCGAGGCGTTCGTGACTTGAATCAAGTAAAAATAATCATTTCGGAAAAAAGTTAGGTATTATCGTGTTCTACACACATGCATCACACCCGCCACATGTACTAGTTTGTTCCTGTCCCTTTCCACTGTCTCATTTTCTTAAGCTGTTTCACTGATCTCTCTCCAATTGAAACACTATTTCGATTGCGGGCAGTCAACTTTGGCCGCCCACGAAACGAATCGGAGGAGCCTATGTCCGTCGAATATTCTTTCTCTCTTATTTTCTCTCTCTCTCTATTTTTCTCTCTCAATATCTTTCCATCTCTATGCCTCTCTCTCACTCGTTTTCTTTTATTTGAAATAATTGACCATATGGCTGTTTTGTTTGAATTTTGTACGATTCCATAGGTTTTTTTTCGTTCTCTACATATCCATAATTTTATTTTGAATTTTTTAATTTCCTGTTGTAGCTGTCTTTTTTTTTGTTTTTGCATTTGAAAAAAAATATTAAAAACAAGAAGAACGTTTTATCAATCGCCTCATATTATGTATTCAAAATTTTCAAAATTAGGAGAATATTCAAAGAAAACTGCGTTTATCATAATTAATCAAAATTTTTCAAACCTGTGAAACGACAGGCGCTAATTTTTGAAATGAAGAAAAACGGAAAATTTTTTGCATTAAATTCTCAAATTTTTTCTTGTTCCTTTATTGAGATTTCAGTGGGTTCTTTCTATCGTTTCCCTTGAAAAGTGATTATGTCTAGAAATTTCCATAAAATTTAAACTTTTTCATTGAAAAAGTTGGTCGTCACAAATTACTATGAGAAATAAGAGAAAATATCTTCTCTTCATTTATTACCAACAAAGATTTTTTGACAGGTATTGAAAACAGTGCTTGTGAAAATCTTTTCAACTTTTTGTAGCTTTCAAAAACTTGTTTCTGTTTGTTTTTTTATCAAGGTTTTTTTTGAATATTATGTTTATGAAGCATTTCATGATTCAGAATCATTTCAATAGTACTATCGTCATACAAAAATATATTTCTCCTCCACGTTTTAGAATCAGATTCTTGCGAACTAGTTCGGATTTTTTTTGATTCATTCACTACTGTTCCGAATGAGAATGAGAAATCTGAAGCTTTAACCGAAATGCTGAAAACTGCGAGATCTTTTTCCGTTTTTTCAAGTGCTCAACAAATAATCAAATGTGGCACATATCAATCAGAAAGAACTCCTCACAAAATTAAACAGAAAATATAGAGTTGGAGTAAATTTTCACCATTAAACGAGCTGAAAAAAATTGTGAAAAAATTGAAAACTTTCTTCAAGCCTGTCAAAAAGTGAAGGACCGTTCTGAAACGTATTTCTTGCATTTTCTCTATTTAGACCGCATTTACAACCAGAGCAGTTCGAAAATTTAGGAAATCTATCACTTCTCTCAAAAATCGCTATTATCTTCATGAACACTTAGTTTTTGCTCGAATGCATATTTGTTAATTTCTGAAATAAACTACACTTGTTATTGAGTTTTTATTTCCCAGAAGTGTTCGCAAAATGGTTCATTAACATCTATTTCAGGGTCCCAGAATGTTTCACTTTGCTATAATCCATTCGATTCAATTCTTCCCTTTTCAAAAATCTGTTGACAAGTTGAGTGAGTACTCAGTCTCTCATGGGCCGCTGTACAACAAAAATTTGAGAAAAATTGAAGGCCCCTCATTCTTTTTGTCAGTCTTAAATAATTCCGATGCTTGAAAAATTCATCAGAAGCATTGTCGTTCCACACTCATCCCTCATCCCCAATCGGGGTTTATATCGCGTGCCCATCCTCGGTTTTTCAATATCGTGATTCTGTTTCCCTCGCTCATATATTGGATGGCTTGTCCTGGCTATCCACAAAATGAACAAAATGATGGCTTCTGGGCTCTCTGAAATCTTTTTACATTTTTGGGACGGAGGACCTCCTTCTTTCTCTCTTTTTTCTCTTGTTATTTGGGTTTCATGGAGCAAAGCTTCTCTGCTCCCCCTTCTCCGTTTGTGTTTGTTTGCTGATTCAACTCCTCTCATTCTTCTTGTTGCAAATTCCACTTTTTGGCCATATTTAAAAACGAAACCAATGAATTTTAAAACTGCTTCTTTTTACAGATCGTTGGTTTGGGGATAATGAACACAAGAAAGGAACCTTTGTCACTAACCAGTGAGTTATGATAACAATATTGTTTTTAATCTAGAATTTTAATACACGTTGTTTTGAATCACAAGGATTCTAACCTACATAGCTGAGAAAAAAGATTTGAATATACGGAAAATCTGATTCTGTTTGGTTTTATTTCGTAGGGTACGGTAGCCATTGTTTTCGACTTGAACCTAGCTGAAAATGTTTTCTATAGCGTGTTTTTCTTTTTTTCTCCAGATATTCTCAGCAGGAAGTGACATTAAACAGTAGATATCTAAAAATTTCCAAACCATAATTCATAATGATTCTTGGTTCTTTTTCATTTCAAAAAACACTTGTCTAGTCTGTGGTGCGGTCATACCAACCTATATTGTGTTTTGGGTTAATAATGAGCTCTGATTCGACAATCCCTTACACTACAAATCTTGGTTACAATTTTTCATCAAGATTGAGGAAAAAAGAACAAACACACTTTGCATGTCGTAATGAGAACTCATGACTTTCAGTCTGACATGTATTCCTGAGAAGTATCCGAGATTTTCTTACTTTCTCAAAAACGTACGTTTTTGATTTATGAGAATTTTTGGCGTACTGCATCGAATAATTTTTGCAATACGAAAAAATATTCGATTGACCTTCACTTGAAATATAATGAACTTTCGGTCAAACCGGGAGCCGTTCTTTTTTTTGCTCATAATCAGTCGTTTTCATCTCATTCCATTCAAGAAATTCGCTTCATTTAGCAAAATTTCTTTTCCCTGATGTCAGAAGTTCTCACGACTTAGCTTCATACATAGTGCATGGGAACATATCTGCGGGGGCATGATCTATCAGAGCATATCAAACAAGACTAGGATTCTGACAAACAACTTCGTGATTCTGAAACTACATGAGTCATCTGTTAGTTTATTCTGTTTGTTTTCTAATGCTATCGTGTTGAAAATTTGAGCTACCGTATTACACGAACTCTCCAGTTGCAAAAATGGCTAAATCTCAAGCCCATTCCTGTTTTTTTTTGAGAGCATAGTATGGATACTCCTTCTAAAACTTTGTGAATCTATCTGAAAGTAGTTTTCTTCTTTGAAACTTTGAAGCATCGTGAAGCTCAGCGGCAACCAATTCCAATGTATTTTGCATTATCGAATGATATGAAAATTAGATTTCCCGATTTTTTAAATTGCAAATCCACTAAAACTGTTTAGACAGAGAGCTCCGAGATCCCACGGATATGGTGTGAAATGGAACCATTCATCTTCTCACCCTCGGATTTTGTTTATATGAAAAATGAATCCATCCCCAGAAGGTTCAAACGGATCACCGTAATCTTTCTTGTTTCGTGACGTTGTCCTTCTTTTGTTGTTGATTTATTCTCACGCTGTTTCGTTCTCAAAATTTGACACTAGATCTGGAAAGATACCCAACCGACTGGTTCACTTGCTTTTTTATAGTTGAGATTCTGAGAAGCATATTGCTCCGGTTTCGTGAGCTTTTCGAAACATATTCTGATTGATTAAAGCGCCCCAGAAAGCCCGCCCCCTAAATCTCGACGAGTCGTAGAGAAGCAAGCTCAGCTTCTCATGTTAACCACACCCTTCTCGTTGCCCCCTTTCTCATTCTGCTTTTGGGAAACGCAACCGACCTAAAGCTGAAATGGGAAACAAAAGTCGATTATTTTTCGAGGACATGTTTTTTAATTTTTGGTTTTCATCCGTAGGTATAATTGAGGTGTTACCTTGGTAGTTAATCATTCACCGTAGACCTACGATATCAGGAGTTGCCAGCATATTTGATTGGCTTCAATTCACTCTTGTCAGTGTCTTGTTTTTTTCAATTGATATTCCTCCCACCACGCTTTCTCGCATTGAGTTTTAGCGCAGTCTTGAAAAAAGCCAGAATGTTTGGATGAAATTCAGAAGTATAACATTGTAGAACAATGAACGTGACTAGGTAGCGAAGCCTGAGTTCACATGAATAGGATTCTGAAAATCACTTCAAAGGAGATATGAGCGCCTAACATTTTGAAAAACGCAAAAAAGTGGCTTCTCTCAAATCGAATACAAAAAGTAACTGTTCTCGTGTTTCCGGAACATAGGGCATTCCTGCCTCCCTGAAGTGATTTCCAAAACCAAGTGAATTGCCAGGCCACCTACCATACGCCGGTTCATTTAAAAACCCAGTCACTTCTTGACCTTCTTTTCTACTACTTTTCAATCATCAATATACCAATATTTCTGTCTCTAAGAGCACATTCATCGCTTCAATCAAGGCGGAAGTTCATAATCTAGAACCTGTGTTACACAACTATTTTTTCGTAATTCTTCGAATCTTACCCCCATCGGAACTCATTAGCGGTATACGAACACCATAAAAATCTTGATAATAGTCTCAGCTAGTTGACATTTTCCCCCAGATCTCAGAAGAATTCATTAGCGTTCTGTTTCTCAGAATTTTCTTATCAGAATTCTCTGATACGCCCACTGGCATGTGATATAGAGCCCGCCTCTTTTTTTTCGAAAAATATTATTTTGCCCATTTCAGCTTCACCGCGCCAATTTTCTGATATCGAAATGAGTTCTACATCATCTACGTCAGCCAATGGCGACGCTGATAGATTTTCATTTGCAACCACTCTTGAAGCTATCAGAAACTTCACCGACGAAGAAACCAAACATCTCAAAAGCTTCATCGAGGATTCTAGCAATAAGAATGGGGTAGTCAAGACCAATGGCTTCCATAATGGGACCAGTTCTAAAAACTGGGTACGACTGAATGTCGGTGGAAAGGTACGTGTGAATATGCAATTGTAACTGGATGTATCACATCCTGAACGACTTGATGATGTCACTATTAATGGTTCAGCTGGTTGTACGCCAGAGTATCCCCAAAAGGGTATCAAAACACAAAACATTAGCACATCTTCATTAAATTATAAAACAGACGCACTACAAAAGAAGTATGTAAACGCTTTGGCGATCTTGCTCTGCGCCTCAGTGCATGTACAAAAAAGGTTCTCTAGCGAGTAAACAAAAAAGCCTCACCCAAACTGAATTTAATCTTGTAAGTGATACGTTTTTGGCTGAATAGATGCGTAGGCTTTCTAATCGAGGAGAAAATTTTTTTCTGAATTTTATAGACTGCGGTTTTCATGGTACAGTAGCGAAAATGGGTAAGGGTACCTCGATATTTTGGGTTGTAACTTAGTTCTAACGGAAGAATTTGCTTAGAAAATCATTTCAGTACTTACGATAGGTTTAAGAACAAGATCCATAGTTTCTGGTGCACGTAGTTTATCTAGGTCATTCAGAAAAAAACGTTGTTTGGAGAAATAAAGAAATTCGGCACCTGAGTTATGGTCCTACCAGTCTGTGGCGCCGCCTACTGCGGCTCACCTCCTTTTTGTTCGTCGCTGAGCTCCTCAATGGGGGGTTAAGTTGCCACGCTCAAACTCATTTTTCATCATTGGGCAGTGATGCACCCTAAGCCTCCTTGTTGTTCCAAAAGTGTTGCTAATTTGAGTTCCCGCGAAAAATTTCGAAAACTTGAATTCCCGCAAAAAATTTCGAAAATTCGAATTCCCGCCAAAAATTTCGAAAATTTGAATTCTCGCCAAAATTTTTGAAAATTTGAATTCCCTCCAAACATTTTGGAAATTCGAATTCCCGCCAAAATAATTAAATGTTTTGACGTTTCTAGAAGTTACTGGAAGCTCTGGAAGCTTCTAGAAGTTTCTGGAAGTCTCTGGAAAATTCTAGAAGTTCTTGGAAGTTCTGGAAGTTTCTAGAAGTTTCTGGCGAGAAGGAGAATGTTCTGGAAGGTTATCCATCCAGAGCTTGTCAGTTGAGTTTTCGGAGTACCGTAGCTACCGTAATCCTACAGTAATCTGCACCATTTTTTGTTGGTGTACTATTGGGGTCCCTTAGGTAGTACATGCAAAAAATGGAACAATTCTGAGCACTTTGAACCCGTTTTCTAGCTATTGCTGAGTTATCTAATTACTGTAGCTACCGTAATCGTACAGTAACCCATGCTCCAAACTTTATAGAATTGAAGCGCTCGGTGACTCATGACCACATGCCAAATATGATAGGAAACGGTCGAGGGGTACAAAAGTTATTCAGTGATAAGCGCTGGACACACACACAGACACACAGAGCTATTCCTTTAGTATATAGAAGAGATGAGTCCCGGAAGGGTACTTCAGCTCTCCCGTCATAATGTTTATATTTCTCCAAACGACGTGAACCTTCTATTTAGGACCTCCGCAATCTTTTATAGTTAAGAACTCAATTAAAAATTAATTTATCATGACAGGAAAAAGTCGTTTTGTCATCTCCTGAGAAATCGTCAGATAGCTGAAATTTCTGAATGACCTAGATGAACTACATGCACCAAAAATTATAGATCTTGTTTTCAGACCTATCGTGAGTACTGAAACGAATTTTTAGAGCAATTGCTCCCGTTTGAACTGAGTTACTATCTAAAATGTCGAGGTACCCTCACCCAATTTTCGTTACTGTATATCGTTTATTAAAATTTGGATCTCTTTGGATCCCAACAGTGAACATCTGTGTCAGTTTGTCGTTTCTAGGTTTTCCAAACAACTCGTTCAACTCTCATGCGTGAGCCGGGATCTTTCCTATACCGCCTCTGCCAAGATGAGATGGGACTTCCGACTGACAAAGACGAGTCCGGAGCTTATCTCATTGATAGAGATCCCGATTTCTTCTCGCCAATTCTCAACTATCTTCGTCATGGAAAACTCATCATCCCTCATGGTATCCCAGAAGAGGGAATACTCGCAGAAGCTGACTTCTACAACTTGCCAGTTCTCAGTCAATTGGTCTTGGATCGTATTCATGAAAGAGAGACCATGAAAGATTCGGTTCGTGCGAGAAAATCACTGATGGGTGATTATTATCTTGAAAATTTTCAGACAAACAAGTTTGTCTACCGCGTGCTCCAGTGTCACGAGGAAGAGCTCGCCAATGTGGTTTCAGCTATGAGTGATGGGTGGAAAATCGTTCAGGTAAGGAAGCGAGATAACGAATAACAAGAAAAAAGGCTATGTAATTTTTGGTTGACTGATAACAATAATTTGTCTGGGATGAGTCAATTTTGGGAATTTCAGGGAAGTAGTTATGTTTTGAGTTATTCGTCAAAAACAAAAAATACGGGGAGCGGCAAACATTTTAATTTTAGGTGGTCCCGATCACATCGAACTACTCGACTTACACTGCTGAGCAGCCACAAGAATACTTGTGCATCGTCGAGAGAGAGTGCCCAGACAACGGAAACATGAAGGAGGGGCAAGATCGTGCCAAGCTTCTTCAACAAAAGGCCAGACGTACGTTTCTTGTGTCAGAAAGTTAATGTAGAGAGACTTGTCATGGAATTAACTCGAATTTTGGAAAGTAGCATGGATTATTCCAGTTTTAGTGAAGAAAACCCAAAAATCAATTTCTTCTTTGTTGTTACTGTGCTTTAAATTCAACAATTTAGAACCAATTGCTTTAATGAGCAGCAAAATTGCTCGTCTTGGAAACACCCACCGAAACCGTGTGGTCCCCAAAGTTTCCAATGGCTCAGCTAGTGACTACAACAATAATTGCTTGTATAATGCTATATTAACCATGACTGTGACCATCGCAAGTTATCTTTACCATATCATCTGTGAGTAGTTTGAAATTGATAAGCTACCACGCACAAAGAAAACATTCTCACCAATAATGTAGTGATAGTTTTTGCACAGTGACTTATATTCACAACTTTCTAGAAAATAATTATTTCTTTTGTCTCCATGTTCTATGGTGATTTATTGCAGACAATTGACTCAAGAGGCATCCGCCACCACATTCCTTCAGCGTCAAAACTCGCTACAAAATAATTATCATCATCGTTTTACCCATTATCTTTTCTATCCTTTTCTATATTTTCTATCATTAACACAATGCTCGTAATCTCTTTTTGAACAGTTTTCTTTCCCGGATTTCACTTCTTCCTTTCCTTTGTACCGATTTCTCCTCATCTGTCCCGTAGATAATTTCAATTTTTCGGTTCATCTCAAAACCTTTATTTATTCCCTTCTGAAAAAAAGCACAGTGACTCATATCTTCGTGTTGAGAGAATTATTCTCTTTGAAGTCAAACACCCTGCTTTATCGAATTCATCCCTAGCCAGTTCTCTTGAAATACTCATTCAAAAATCAAAATTTCATTCAAATTGTCTTGTACTCTTTTTCTTTCTTCTGTTCTATTTCCGTCATTTTACAAATTTTTCAGCAACATTTTTTCAGCACGGTATTAATGTATCTAACTGCGTCCATCCCCCTCCAGCAAGTGTGTTTTCTAGCTTATTGCTCTAATTTCTGTAAATGTATTGTCTGCGCTCACCTCCTTTATTCTAATAAAGCAAACCATGTTAATCAAGATAAAAATAATATCAAAAACGGTGGAAAACACTGGAAAAAGTTTCCCTTCTACATTTATCATCTTCACAAATTGGTTGATCATGACGAGACCTCTCTTCAAGTTTTTCTCGTTTTCTATCAAGTTTGGCGCTTCAGGATGAAAGAAAAAACAAGAAGTGGTGAAGAATCACCCGTGCTAGCAGACAACATTAAGACGATTTAGTGAAATAGCTAAATTCAAAAAAGTTTATCATCCCTAGAAGTGAAATTTGAAAATGGAAAATTGAAAAAAAAAAAACTTATTTAGCTTGGATGAAAACATAAAAAATTGACTTCAGAATTGTTCAAAACTTTTGTCTATCTGACCAAAAGTTTTCTGTGAAAAAAATCTGTCTAGACTCTAAGAAAACCCATCAATTCAAAGTGTAGTTAGTCCGAAATATGAAGATCTTGATGTTTCAATAACTAGATTCAATCAAAATTGTTTCAAATGAACCTCCTTCTACCGATTGATGGTCAATGGTATGCTGAGGAATGTTCGTAATGTCACTTTGTCTGTATGTTGTGGATATTTATTCATTCATGTGTCTTATCGTTTATTCAATAAAACTAATGTTGACTGCGAACCGGAACACTGTCTCTCCTTTTGTGTTTAACACATTCTCTCGATTTTCTTTTCGACAGGATTGATCTTGCAATAGGATAACGTGAAACTGGACAATCGTTTTGCCTTTCCTTCCTCTCACTCACACAGAACTTCGACGCCCATTTCTGGATAAAGACTATGGATAAATTGAGAGACATGACGTTGTGGAGTGGGCGGTGGGTAGCCGATCCGGAGAAAACGTATATCTGAATGTGACCTCTTTTCCTTTCTCCCGAGAACTTGAGAGAAGGGAGGGACAAGAGAAATGAAAACCTAGTTAGGAAACAGGCTATATCTCATTAACCAGCGTTTCCTCCGATTCGGGAAGAAGTACTGTTTTATTTCACTCGCGTTTCGTTTTGTGGCTTTGCCAACCGATCCATTATTACAGGACCGTCTTCACAAATGATCCTCCACTCTATTATTGTCCTGCTGGTGATTGGGGCTATAGACGCTAAGAGTGTACCAAAGAAAGGTAGGTTCATAGTTATTGAAACAGATAAAATCATTGACACTGTTATTTGAAAGATACATTTATTTCTTGCACAAAAATTTTTTTCACCTATAAATTTTCATCACTGGGTACAAAATAAGTATTTATCTATTGAAAGTTTTCAAACTCGGTCGCTCAGGTTCATCGACGTTCTTTATGACGAGTCTTCCATATTGTTATGAATTCAACACGAAAAGAGCCGATTTTGAAACGTGGAAAAATACTTTTATCTCACAATTACCACCATTTTGAAAATTCGGTCACTTTTTTTATGAAAGCGTTTTTTTTTTTTACAAAAAGAACATTATTTTTAGACCAAAACCATTTTTCGCCAATTGAAAAAAATTTCCCCTCAGTATTCCTATAGCCATGATCCCATTTTCATCAATCTACAGTTCAGATGTTTTTCTTCCAGAATGCGATGAAAGCAAAACTCACTTTTTTGTCATCGACAACGCCAGCTTACAATCATCAGATCCAATTGTTTATAAAGCGACATCTGAAGAAGAGTGTTTGAAGACTTGTACACAGAACAGGGACAAATTCAACCGTCCGATTACATGCAATTCTTTCACATATGACCATGCTAGTTTCTCTTGTTCAATCCATCAAGAGAAATCTACTCCAGTCGGCTCTGCATCAATTGAAACTTCTATCGGAAAGAGATACTTTGAGAAAACCTGCATTTCTCGTGAGTTTAATTTGATTTTACGATAGAAACTGGTTGCTACTCTCTACAATTTGTGCTGTGCGATAGAAAATTTTTGATTTTCAGACAGCCTTCCTGAACAATGTGCTCAATCTCAATTCATCCGTGTCGACCAGAGTGTTCTTGTTGGATACGCTGTTAACATGACTCTTACCGACAGCATCGAGTCATGTGTAGCTCACTGTGTCCAGGAAGCTGATTGCAAGGTAAAACTGAACAATGGGAAAACATGACTTAAAGCGCATGTTTTCAGTCCGCTATGTACTTCTATGAAGACGGAGAATGTATCACAAACAAGGAATCTGCTTTGAGCAAGCCAGCTGGTTTCATGAAAGAAGAGAACGACAAGGTCATATACTTCCAGAACGGATGTGACATGAACGCTGTGAAGAGTGAGTTTCCGAAAAATCAGAGAAAAGTTTGTTGATAGTTCCTCAAGTATTCACTAAAACTGTTATGGCTCATTGAAATCACCTCAGATTCGAAAATCACGAAAAACGCTTACAGAATCCCCTGAGATTTCGGAGACCCCAGTTGATGACACCCCAGAAATTGTTGAGGCTGAAGCTAAGCCAGTTGCCCACATTCAAATCTCGGAAACCACTCCAAAACCATCTTTGGCAATGAATGTTGAAAATGTTCCAAAGAAGCAAGAACAACAACCAGAGGAGAAACAAGAGGAGCAAGTTGAAGAGAAACAGGAAGAGACAAATTCTGGAATTGAAGAAGAAGGAGAATATGGTAAACTGAAAGAATAAATGTGAAAAAATAAATTGAGAAAAATAAGTTTTAGAAGATGAGGGAGAGGAAGTCACAGAAGAGACAGTTGAGGAAGAGGTCACTACTACTCCAAAGGCCACAACAACTACCACAGCAGCAGTTGAAGAAACCACAACTGAAGTTGTAACACCAAAACGCATCAAGAACCTTATTCAGAAGAAAATCAAGAAACATCCAAAGAACTTTGGATCTAAGACTTATGAAATTCTGAAAAAACAAGAGACTGTGAAAAAATCAAAGTTCGAGATCCCAGAGACTGAGGAAAACTTCGAGATTACCTCTGATGAATCCACTAAGTCAGCTGAAGAAACCCAAGAGCTAGAAGAGGTGAGTTCTATCGAAAAATAAACCGAATTCATCTGATCCCCCGTAGAAAAAACCTAAAATGGACTTTCAAAATGAGCGATACCGAAAAATTTTAACAGAAATCAGCAGAGAACTTAAAGAAAACTCGTCACTTCCAATTTGCATTTTCTTGACTTGACAAAACTCATAATTTTCGCATTTTCAGACATACTTCTCAGACTGGTCAGACTGGACTCCATGTACCAAGAGCAATGAAAGACAAGTTAGAAGAAGAAGATGCTTGAATCTCAGAAAGTGCCTCGGAGCTCTCATGCAAGTTCAAAACTGTCCAGAAATCATTCCAACCACTAGTAAGTTCTTTAGTTTTTCATCAGAAGAATCAAATGCACAACTATCTGTTTTCAGCCCCACAAAACAACGAGATGGTTCGATCAGTGGTGTCTGTTGATGGAGACGAGTATGATGAGCCAATTGCGGTTGATAATATTTCTGTCGATTCCGCTCCAAGCAAACAACTCTTGCCAGTTCTCAATGAACAAGTTTGGGGACTATGGCAAGGAACTTGTCAAGTGAGTTTTCAGATTTGAAAAAAAGTTATTTAGCATTTGAATACATACGTCTTCAAGAATCAGAGTCAGCCCAGAGAACTTTCTCACTAAAAGCCCAGAGAACTTTCTCACTAAATTTCTCACTAAACTAAAACGATACGGTATGCATTTTTCAGCAATTCGCTTCCTCTCAACCTTGTAACAACGGAAGCATGATTGGATTCGAGTCCCGCGAATGCATTGCCAAGGACCCCGCTCAATGCGAAGGACCATTCTTCAGATATTGCACTCTCACCTGTTAAATTTATGAAAAAAAAATGATCATGGACCACAACATTCAATAACGTGTATCTTCGGCAATTCCAAATTAATTTTAATGGCTTTTTCAATGTCTATATAATTAATATTATTTAATAAAATGTTTTTGATTTTCTCAGTTTTCACAAATTAAACGATGGAAAAAATATTTTCGAACAAGAGAAAAAACATTTGGTGATTCGACAGTTTAGGGAAAAGTAATGAAAACTTTTTTATGTCCACGAATTTCCTAAGTGCCACTAACGAGTAGAAAAACAAAATGGTAGTCCTGATAGTCAATTTATATCATAACGACCAACGAATTGTATGACTTCGCAAGTGTTTGTTCAATTCGCAAATAACTACAAAACTAATAAAGCATTGTGTGAATTGAATTCTAAACGCATTATCAGTATGAGCTCACTTCTTGCCGGGAAAGTCGAGAATGCATTTGTATTGTTGCCTTGACAAAAGTGGAAGATAAGATTTATATTCTTTATGTTTGTAATTATTCTTGTTACATATTATTATTTGACAAACCCTCACCATTTTTTTTTGTTTCTGTTAAAGTTTTGTGTGTTTACATTCTGAAACATTCCGAAAATACTCTAATAGAAGTGCCCTGGGTGCCACGTGTTTGGCGCGTTATATCTCAGTTCCTAGTCAAGTTACAAAAAATTTGCCAACTAAAAAATTGTTTTTCTAGTCATTTTACACAACTTGTCAGTTGACAACTTTTTACTATCTCATCTGGGAACTAAGATATGATGCCCCAAACAGACGACACCGGGACAACTCTATTAGAGTATTTACGGTACATGGCGCTTTTGAGAGCAAAATCTTGTCTCTATGAATGATAGAAAAATAACTTATGGTGTGTCAAAGAATTTTGCTTGGAAGGGTTGCGAGACAGTCTACCAATAGTATGTTATCCTGAAAAAGCGTAATTTGAATCAATTGATAATTGAGAATGTAAGTTCAAACGTTGAGAAGCACTAATGAAATAGTTTTCAAAAAAGAAATCCAAGACACCGTGAAAGCTAAAATAGAAGCACAACATATTCAGAGCACTATATCTCGGTTGTATTTAGAAATATCAAAAAGATTTCAACAAATGGAATGTTCCACATGTTTTGCTCAAGATTTCTTCAGTGAACCACATTTTCATACCTCTGAAGCCCGCCGAGATATAGTGCTCTGAACATGTCGTTCTGGCTGTGTTTCTGTTTTGGGTTTTACGATATTCGGAAAAGGACTCTCATGTAATTCCACCTAAGAATTTCAATTTTTTCTTGTTTTTTCCAGTCTTGTTTTTTCGAAGTTTCAAGCTAGTATTTATCCGACTAGTATTCTTGGTACTATTTTCATCGTTTCCGTAAAGATCCTAGTTTTAGACTCACTCCTTCTCAACCCTCACAATGTTACATGAAGAAATTTGACTCAAGAGTTTGAACCGACCAATGGTTTGATCATATCTTGAATACAGAAGCCGGTGCTGATGTTTTCTCGAATTTAGGCTCCATGAAAATGAAGTTATTCTACTTGAAAATATGTTTGTTTTTGATCATTAGAAAATGAAGATATAAAATAAATGGGCGGAGCCTAACAATAATTTTTTTTTTCATATTTTCGAATTTTTGAAACACCTATCAGCATACTGTTATTGATAAGGACCATTATGAATCTTTCAATTCTCAGTTTCCGCTATTCAAGGACCGCTTTCCTCTTCAAATATACTGGAGAATGTGTTTTAATACTCCAAGTGAGACGACACTCCACACCCTTCGGCCGTTCGGTTGACCTTTCCTCCTCCTCCTTCTTCTTCTCGTGTTCCTCCGTTCCGTTCCTTAACCCTGTACACAACACACTATATCGATCTCTGTTGGAGAAGAGGGAAGGTCCTGTGCGACGAAAACAAGACCTACTGCCATTGTATACGTGCACACACCACCTCCTTTTTTTTCTTCACTCTCCTTCTCCGGCCTTTTCTGTTTGTTTGTCAGGAGGGGCCCTCCATGAAAAACGACGACAACAGTACTAGTAATGTCTGCGTCTCAATAACTGGTAGTACTTGCTCACCCTCAACACCCCATCCTCATACTCTCTGGGTGCCCCTCTTCTAACTGCAATTGCAATAGAGAGAAAGAGGGAAAGAGACGTCTCTCGTCTAACACTAATCAAACGCAGAGACAACTGTCTGCAGTGTGTTCGGTTCTTTCGTTTTACAACCTTTTTTGGATCGTTCTCCAGTTTTCATCTTTTTCTTTATCCTTTCTTTTCCGAGTTGTTCTTCTCACTCGAAATATAATTAAACAACAACTAAGTTCACGTCTTACTAAAAATTTCAGTTGACAATTTTCAAAATTTTCAAATTTGTCACCTGAAATTGAATTTATTTTTTTTTGCCGTCAAAAAATGACGAATCGTGTCTAATTATTCTTTTTGAGACGCATTTTTCTCGCTCTTTGCAAGAATACAAAACGACGGCACACCTTCTTCTTGTCAACAAGAAGTTGTTTGTTCCAGTATACATTTCCATACTTTTTCTGATGATTATGTTGTTTCAAAATCAAAGGAAACACATTTTTATTTGTTTTCTTGTGGGAAACACTTTCCATCTCTTCATTTTAACACAGCCGTTGCCTTTCCTGGAGGAAAGAGTGACAAACAAATCTTTACTACCCGTGGTGCGAAAACAATTTTTGACAGAAACTAGGGTTTATGTAACGAATTTCAAAATACATCTCGTTACAACAATTTATAATTTTTTTTTGATGACTTTTCTGCTCTAAGTTTTTAAATATCACCTCCATAACACTTATTTTGACGTATGCGCCTCTTTATTTTTCTGAATTTTTGTCTAGATGAGAATTCTTGTTTTTCCCAAGTTTTGTAATAATTCAAGCCATTCTCCGTGTTTTCGCCGTCTACTTCACTGTTGTTTTTGTTTCCTGTCACCCGTTCTCGTTAGGAAGACGTTCCATTCCTTGTTTTCGCTTCACTTCATTTTCAGTCTGTAATTGGAACAGAGTCGTTGTCTAGGTTGCTTTGAGAATTTTCAGACGAAAACAAACTCACAGTACCATGAATTTTGTGTTTTTGACTTTTGTTTTTCATACTAAGGAATGATAATATTCGTAAATCTTCTCTCTTTTCTAAACATACAGTAGCCTTTCTCAAATAATCAAACGAAACATTTTGACAGATCAAAATGGAAGATCTCACGCCATCGCCTACGTCGGAGGACGCTCAAAGCAGTCAGGATGGTATAGAACACGTTCGACCAACGACATCTATGGTGAGGAATGAAGAAAAAAAAACTTGCTTTAGGGGAAACGGAAAAGTTCAAATGCACTAATCAAATCAAAATCTCTTGGGGAAAAAGAAATTCGCATTCTTTTCTTTCCCCATCTTTTCTTTCATGTGGGGTATTAGAATACAAGCTTTGAGAGTGGCACCAGTAGTCAGTCGGTTTTCATTTTCAAATTACCGCTAAAAATGGTCAAGATAAGTATCGGCGGGCGGTTCAAAGCAATCACGCTCTATCGTGTTGACGTCTTCAGCCTTGAATACGGTGTATATAAGGGGAATGGAACGCCCAAAATTTCATTTTTGTCGCTTTTTTTGCCTTTTTGGTTTGGGTGTTTCTTTGTTGAAGCACGCTGACCGTGAAGGTTAACATTAGGTTTTTAATCTAATAGCTTATAGGTTTTCATTATAACTCATTAGGGTCTACCCCCAGAGAGCCATTTTCATAGACTGACTACAATTATTTGTCTTCATTACCCCCGGGCAATTTATCTTGATATAAAAAACGATGGGAAGTAAAAAAAGAGTAAATTCTGTCTTCCTTTTATTTCCAACAACAATTCTTTTGTTTTCCATCGTTTTTTTTTGTTTCTCATGTGATACACGCACATATGGGAGAGGCAATACATTGAAACACATACATTCTATCCCCCCCGTAAACAAAGCCTCGCATCATTTTTTTTTCAAACCTTCTAATTGCATTACATCTTGTTCCAGAGGCTGGATTTCTCGACAACAACCGTCACCGAGCTGAGCACGGACGCCGCTCAGGATCTGATAGATCAATCTATCAGGCTGGGATGTCCAAGGAAGACGCCCAATGATTTTGTCTTCTTGGCAAACATTGGAGAAGGTGCATACAGCCAAGTAAGTCTAATGAGTGAAAACAAAGTCAACAGTGAACATTTTAGGTATTCCGCTGTCGTGAAGTTGACACCGATGCGATATTTGCAGTTAAAGTGCTCCAGAAAGCACATCTCACTCGACACAATAAAACTGATGCAATTGTCAGAGAGAAGAACATTTTGAACTACTTGACTCAAGAATGCGGTGGACATCCATTCATCACACAGCTCTACACTCATTTTCATGACCAAGCACGCATTTGTGAGTTGTTTTCATGCGAAGTTTTAATAGACATAATGTTTTTCAGATTTCGTGATGGGTCTTGTGGATGGTGGAGATTTGGGTGAATCGTTATGCCACTTTGGATCTTTTGATCTTCAAACTACCAGATTTTTCGCTTCGGAAATTGTTTCCGGACTGCAATTCCTACACGACCACAAAGTTGTTCACCGTGATATGAAACCAGAAAACGTGCTCATACAGCGGACCGGACACACTTTGATTGGTGACTTTGGAAGCGCTCAAACCTTCGACGGGCTCGTTTTGTCGCAGGAAGGATTCAACGAGGACAATCAGACTACCTCGAGATCATTAGACTCTGAAGAGTCACCACCACCAAGACACAAATATTATTCTGAGGATGAAGGTGGGTTGTCAAAAACAGAAAACTGATTCTGACTTTTGTTTTTCATTTCAGAAGAAAGCACTGCTCGCCGTACCACGTTTGTCGGAACCGCTCTTTATGTTAGTCCGGAAATGTTAGCAGATGGTGATGTAGGACCACAGTAAGTTTTTTACAAGTAATGAAATCTTCAATCTATTTTCTTCCAGAACTGATATCTGGGGTCTCGGATGTATTATGTTCCAATGTTTGGCTGGACAACCGCCATTCCGAGCTGTCAATCAGTATCACTTGCTGAAGAGAATCCAGGAGTTGGATTATACATTCCCTGAAGGATTTCCTGATGAAGCAAAGGAAATAATTGGAAAAATACTGGTAAGTATGGTTTGAATAGGCAAAACTTATCAAATTTTTGTAGATCGCCAATCCAAACAACAGAATCACCATTCAAGAAATGATGAAACATACTTTCTTCGAAGGAGTTGACTGGAAGAACATAGCTTCGGCCACTCCTCCAGTACTTCATGCTTACATTCCAGCTACTTTTGGAGAGCCAGAATACTATTCGAACATTGCACCTGAAGACGTCGAGCCAGGACTCGATGAGAATGCCATGTTGCGTTTGATGAATATGGCTGACTTGATTTCTTCTCAGCCGTCGACGTAAGTTTGAGTTTTTATTCAGATGCAAATTCAATTATTCGATTTACAGACCTTCAACATCTGACCACCAAGGTGAACCATTTGCGGCGACCGCTTTGCAGTATGTTCACAACTAGGTTGTTCTTGAATTGAGATTTTTTTTCAGAAGAACTGATGCTCAAAAGGAAAAAGCAAAAATCCGTGAGCAGAAATTGCAAGAGCAACGACTCAATAATCCGTTCCATATCTTCACCAACAACTTGCTCATTTTGAAACAAGGATATCTTGAAAAGAAACGTGGACTGTTCGCCCGTCGTCGTTTGTTCCTTCTGACAGAGGGACCACATCTTCTATACATTGACGTCCCAAACAAGGTTCTAAAAGGAGAAATTCCATGGACGCCGTGTATGCAGATTGAAGTCAAAAATCCTGGAACATTCTTCATTCACACTGTAAGTTTTTCATATATTTCAGAACATTCAGTATGAGGTACAGGCATTTTCGTAGAAGAGGTCCCGACACGAATCGTAACCTTAGTAGTAGTGGGGATCATTCTTCGTGACCAGACCTTTTGACGTGCCTTTTGAAAATGTCTGCGTACTGTTTCTTTACGAATTCATGATGATATTTCAGCCAAACCGGGTCTACTACCTATTCGATGGTGAGAAAAAAGCCGATGAATGGCGTCAGGCGATTGAAGAAGTGCGTAAACGTTATGCTAAAGTCATCGAGCAAACTTTCGATGTGGCAACACGCGACGGAACTTTCGGAAGCATATACGGAAAAAAGAAATCCAGAAAGGTACTACACAGCGTTTTCCTTACATTCGAAAGTTTTATTTTTCTCAGGAAATGATCCGTGAACAAAAAGCACTCCGTCGGAAACAAGAGAAAGAAGAGAAAAGGGAGCTAAAAGCGGAGCAACAAGTAAACAAGAAGCTGTCTATGCAGATGGACAAAAAATCCCCATAAACGTCTATTTTATTCTTTGTCTAACAAGCTCCATATGTTAAAAATCTAATAGTACAATGTGTTGATCCCTAGAACTTAGAAAATCTTTGAGATTTTGGTTATGGATCAGTCCGTGTAGTTTTCACATTTCTATATACATTTTTTCCATGCATTCGTTTTGAAAATTGTTCATTTTTTTTAGTTTCATTGTATTTTACTTCACTTGTGTTGTCATACTGTTTAGTTTTCATTTATTTCTGTTTCTTCGACCTTCTACCATTCACAATGTCCTCACAAACACATTTCCACTTTTTTCCTCAAAACTTTTTCGTCGAGTTTCGTTATATTCTATGACACGTAGCCTATTACGCATCCCTCAAGAATAGTTATCAAACAAATTTTCATGTTGAAAATTGGTTTTCCAAATAAAATTAATACAAAAATATCAGTGTAACTTTTCAGGACAAATTTTCCAGGAAACCCGAATATCTGAAAATGGGATAATCGACCAATTTGAGAAGAACAGAAGCAATAATTGATGGAGGATATGAAACCGTCTTCTGAATTTTCAAAAAAAAAAATTTCAATGTTTTTAACTTGATTTATGAGTGGAAATGTGTCCATATTATACAAAATACATGACCAAGACAAAATAGAAGCAAAAAATAATTCAATGAATAAAATTTGGCAAGAAAGTTACTTAAGGTGCAGCATATGACAAAAGTAAAATTTTCAAATATTAGTTACGTAACACCCAGCAGTTTTTCGATGTTTTCAAAACAAGATGAAAAAGAAATAAGAAACATAAAACCTTAAGTTTGCAGAGCTTTAAAGTATTGAGACAAAACGGACTTTGGATAATGAGATATTGTTTTTTCCTATCCAAGAGTCTTTGAACACACTGCCCTAAGATTGTCGCTTGAAATATATATCAATAAGATTTAAAACCACTGAGGTGGTTGAATTGGACGTCCGGATAAAAAGATGTAGGTCCGCTTATCTGAAAACTTTGTTTGTTTGAGTCTTTCTTGCAATTAGCACCTATTTTTACCTGGCTAACAGATGGACTCTCAATTGTACTCTCAGCCAAATGTTGTTTGTGAATTTTATCCTTATGTCTGTTCATAAGCCAAACGGTGAGCAGGGCCAAAACGGCAAAAACAATGGTTATGAGCACCATAACTAGTAATGCTATTGCCCAGCCAAACGATGTACTCCGTCTGAAAAGTCATGTGTTCAATTTTTTCATTTGAAGAAAGAAAAACATACGCAGCAAGATCCGAAATCGTACAGCATCCATGGCTGCAACATCCGAGTTCGCAAAGATATGGGATTGCCGTGTCGCCAACAGTGTAGCGGTAGAAGCAAATGGTCTGACCAGTTTCAGAAACTTCTTGTCGTATGAATCCTCCAAGGCTATGACGGACCAGATTTTGAGCAACAGTTGCAAGATTGACGCTGCAAAAAACTTATTTTTAGACCGAAAATTTGTAGTTTCAGCTCAGAAAATCCCTGTTTTTCCCCCAAACTTACGTAGTCGTTGGAGTTGTGGAGGCTAAGTATGCTTGTTCCTGTTCGCTGATTGGGAAACTTTCCCAACGAGTCATTTCGATCAGATCTACAAAGAATGTGTGTTAAGCGAAAAATTGAGCAACTGAAAAACGATTTTCAAGAGAAAAATGTGGTTAACAACAAAATCAAGGTTTGTGCAATTTCAAAATGAGTTAAGAAAAGGAAAATGAATAATGAAGAGCCTTCTTGTTCTAACAATGTTTATCAGTCCACTTGACGGAGCCTTTCGTTTATAATTGACCTTTGAGAAGTCACCACTATAGGTGGAGGACCGGTCAGAGAAAAATGTAGAGTGGGTGAGCTAAACATTCCTTGTTCGCCCCGTGTTTTGTTTTGTTTCTCAATTCTATGTACAATAATCGCAAATACAGCATATCCTGTTATACCTGGAAAAAGAGAGCCTCTCAAGAAATACATGCGCAAGGACTGTTATTAATTTTGAATTTTGCTAAGCGGTAGTTTCAAAAGAATACTTGGAAAAACAAGCCGAAGTATTTTGAAGCAAATTTTTTGAAGTAATCGGGAATTTTGAGTATGAAACCGTGTAGGGTTACATGGGAAGTGAACGGACGTATTTTTTGCACTTCTCATATAAATTTAACACTCTCTTATGAAACTATTCTGATCGAAAATCTATTCAAGGAAGTTTGTAAACTCAGAAAAGTACTTCAATGCTCTCTGATTTGAAATATTTTTTCAGCAATCTGCGCAATCTGAAAAAATTTGAATTTTTTTGTCCGTTTCGTATGAAAATGAACTGTCATCAAAATTTACAACATCTTATAGAGGAATCAAAAGTTTTTTTCAATTTTTTTTCGAAGAACAGAGTATGTCTTAACATATAATTTCACTCTGAACTGAAATTGTGAGGAAAGATCATTTCAAGCTGTGAAAACGTGTCTAAAACAAGAAGGTAAACTATAATTGAATGCATGATACGTGATGAAAAATGAGCTCAAACCAGAAATATCATTCAAAGCATATTCGCCATATTATAAAAATATGAAAAATCAAAATTTGAACGATCTGTTTAATTGATATCACTCTCGGCCGTCAAAATGTGAGCTGTCTTAGTTTCGATACAAATCCAATAAAAACAAACAAAACACCCCGCGAAAACTGAGAAATGGGCCTCACGGACGGTCATCAGCCGATAAGAAAACTGACAGTCTGGTCATGAAAGACTCCGACATTTTGCGTTTCTTCACTTCCCGTTCGTTTCATAGTCAATGAACGGAAGAATAATAAAAACTTTCAAAAATCATGAAGATCAAAAACAGAAATCATTTCGCTGATTCGTGAAAGAGGTGTACAGAAGAACAAGCCCAGTTAAGACATAGTCGAGTGTATATGAATCAGTCAAGTACTCCTCCCAAAACCGTTTGTTTTTTCACCCGCACAGAATGCATGAGAGTGGAGGTCCAGGCTGTTCAAATAAAATACGGTCAGATTTAGAAAAAAACAGGAGTGCCCTTCATGGTATGTGTAGGTAAATGGTGGAACGATTGAAATGACATCATGTGATAAAAAATCTATGAAAAGGATTGGGAAATCGAATTTGAGAATGTTGATTACCGAGTTATCCTTTCTTTGATGGAAACCTAGAAGTAAAGTCATTTTCAATAACTTGAACAGAGGAATTTTTAGAAGATGGTATCTAATGAATTAACACCGCTTCCAAACTGTGAAAAACCAACCAAAAAAATCAAAGTTCCGGAGAGACATAGCAAAAAAGTCAGAACAAGATCAAAAACAAGAAATCTCAAAGGATGAGTTTGTACATCGTGCGTTTAGTTTTTGTCTGGCTGGTTTTGTTTTTATTTGTGATTTATAAGAGAGCCGGTAAAAACGACACAGTTGACCGAGAACAACACATATACCCTTACCTTTCTCGATGACCAATGTATCTTCCTCTTTTTGCGGTGATCTTTTGTTTGTGCAGTTTTACAAGAGGATACTTTCGGGTTGGTTTTGAACACACACAAAAGAAAAGGGATTAGGTGACGAGTATTTTGTGGTTTTCAAATTCAAAAAATATCTTGCTTTTATCTGCCAGGCAATATTCTATGACTATCAGAAATAAACTTCATTTCAAACACTTTTCTATACAGTTCATGAATTTCATGAGAGTGAATAACAATTGGTGAATTTGTCAGAATTTTTTTTTGACTTGTATGTACATCAGAGATACATGATAAAAGTTTCAAAACAGTGCTGTTTAGCGGATAATCAATGCCTGCAGTCTCTTTTCTCATTCCCAAATCCCAACTCCAAGTTGATCGATCCCAAATTGAAAACAGGAATCTTGTACAGGTCGGTGCTTACATACTTCTGTGGAATATCCCAAAACAGTCGTTTCTGGCATTTCTGAAAGAAAAAAAAAATGATTTTTAGTTTCTTATCAGCTATTTATAATATTCTAAAAAGTTATCCCCGTAATAGAAAAACTTACCACATTTCCGTCATTGCAATCATGATAGATTTTGAGCGCTGGCTCAATTACAACTTTTTCGTACGTTCCTCCAGTAACATGGAATTTTCCTTCTTCATCTGTTCGTTTTTCATCAAGCAAGTCATCACGATCGTCTCCTGCAATACTCTTAAAATCCATATTCATTTCACATCTGCTTGATTTTATGTCGTCGTCTTTTTAACCAGAAATTTGGAAATCTTCTTAGTTTTTTTTTAAATTAATGAGGGGAATTTACTCCAAAAATCCCTCTTTAAAATTTTGGGCACAAGAATTTACATAAAACTTAGGCCATGTCATAGAAGCTCGAGTTTTCCACTCAGCAACACAGAACAATCAAAAACTGCGCTTCTACTTCGATTTTCTATATCTCACCATGATCTTTATCAATGAGTTTGACAGGAACATTCACAAGTGGTTGATCTCCACAGAATAGTCTTCCAGATGCCGAAACTGCTTGTATAGGAAGTTCGTCAACTATTTCCACTGCCCGCGCGTCTACTTCAAAACTGGAGACTGTCAAAAGAAACACACTCAATAAAACGTTTTTCATTTTGTGCTCAATCTGAAATATGAATGAATTTCGAATAAATTATATGATGAAAATTGTAAGTGAATATGAAAATGTCAAATCGAAGGACTCAGAGCAAAGCGCAAATTTTTTCAACTTCAAAAGTTATTTTGGACATATTAATGATCTCTTATCAATTTTTCAACAATATTGTTGCTTTCCCCCACTGTTTGGAGCTGAAAATCATTACACTTTCGATGATAAGACAAAGAGAACATAGATTTTTGAGTGAGTGTCGAAGACAAACTGTCATTATAGGTGAGGACCTTGTTGACGTCATATGATCACGCCTACGACGTCAATGATTCTAAATTAGAAAATTATAGAAATCTGATATTTAGCATGTATGATTGGAAAATTGTTGAAAAGATGTTTGACGCTCATTTGACTACATTACAGAACACAATTGTATCTTTCAAAGTCTGACCAGTCTATAAAACACCACAGGCTTGGCAAACAATCATTTATCTCAATAATTGAAATCCCATTCTTCTCGAACACCTCTATATTTCCAACGAAAGGAAAATTCCACGAACCCATGACAATCTGAAAATGCACTGTCACAACCGACTTTGTTTTTGCTTCCATGGTTCAAAGCGTGATCAAATTATTGATGGTGAAGCAACTACTCGATCAAAACGGGAGCCATACAAACGCTGTAAACTGAAAACCTGGAAAATTACCTTATCGAGAAAATCGGTGATAATAACCATGCTCACACCGAATAAAGTTGTCAGAACTACCTTAGGGTCTCTCAGAGAAAGTTTGAGACAATCAGCCAGCCTGTAAATGGATCTGAGGCTCAAAACTAAACAATATGTATGCGGTGTCTGACAAAACTATATATCCACCTATATCTGCAATGCAGATCTATGAGATGATTTGACAAATAGGCCTGCTGTCTAAATTCGGCACTCATAGTACTTCTGAATGAGTCTCATGAGGCATATGTATATCTCTCTTCGGGTCGAAAATTTCCTCTTTTTTTTTTGAAAAACTTGGTCTTGCCACAAATCAACAATATCATTTATGAGCACTTTGAAAAAGAAAAAAATTGGATAGTTCGATTTGAAAATCCAATTGATTTCGAAAACTACCGTAAAAACTATTTTGAAAGGACACCCAGTACGACATGTTCAGAGCAATATATCTCGGCGGGCTTCAAAGTTATGAAAATGTGGTTATTTGATGAAATTTCAAGCAAAACATTTTAAGCATTCCATTAGTTGAAAACGTTTTGATATTTCTAAAAACAATCGAGATATACTGCTCTGAACATGTCGTACCGGGTGTCCTTCGATTATGGTTTTTACGGAACCTCTTCTCTCGTAGTTTTTGAGTATTCATTTATAGTCAATATTCAGGAAAAAACTTGTGATTTCAATTCCTTAACACATCCCAAGATCTGTTCGAAAAAATTACACTATTCCTATTCATCACTCTGTTTCTGAGCTTCATTCGAAGTGGTATACATCTGTCGTGTCTAAGGAAACATGCGTTCCGCTTCATGCTTTTCTCTTGATTAGTTTTGTGGAGGAACATCCATATTCTATCAAAATTTCAAACTCATGCTTGCCCAGTGCTTGGACTCCTAATTTCTTGTGAATCTTATTCACAACTATCTGTCAATAACGCGACATTTGTTTGTCAGACAAAGTTTTGTTTTTGACGAATTTGTGTTAATCAAAAACATGATGATTTTGTTTACTTTTAACATATATATTTGACTTGTTTATACTTTTTGAAACAACATTTGAACGTGACGACTTGCCACTAATAGATGTTTGTTCACAGATATTTTGATTCTATCAGACCTGATCCAATCAAAAACAGAAAGCGGATCATTTCTCGATCCTTTTGGATTGACGATTTTTGAATCATGTTATATACGACCCAAAGTTCGATTCACTTTTCAGTTTTGAAAACTTTTCGTTCTATGAAGAGACTGAAGACAGATTGCGTTCAAGTACATTACTTTTTATTGCTCCATTCTGTTACAATCTTTTCATACATCCCATTGAAGTTGGTTCTAATTCAGATTTAATTTACAACTTCTCTTGAATTCGTGACGTAAATGAAATGTATTTCGAAATTTTCTAAAATCAAAAGTGAAAGCAAAAGTCTCTCACACATTTTCCCTCTCAAAAGTCTAGAATGAAAACAACACGGCTTTTTTTTTTCAAAAAATCTCGTTTCTCCTTTGATTCGCTTTTCAAATGGCCTGGTAGCAGCTGGAGGGAGAAGCAGAAGTGAAAAGGAAGGCAGTTGTCTTCTTCTCTTTCCTCCTTACATCGGTTTTATGCCCCTTTTCCCCCCGTTCATTTCCTTCTCTACTCTCTTCTCCTGGCCCCCCAGTCATCTCTCCGGGCCTCATCTCCAGCCATATACCCATTTTTCCCCTTTTCTTTGCCTTCTTTTTCTGTTGCACTCTCTTCATTCAGAACGCTTTTTCCTCACAGGGCACGCGGCACGTTGTGTTGAGCGTCGCTTTTCTTTCTTTTTGTCTCTCAACCTTCGAAACCCCCAAAAAAGAGAGAAAAGATATATAGACATGCATGTGAGTTTGTGTACATTGAACTTCAATTCACATGAACAAGTTGATAACTTTCATACTTTCTCACGAGTTTGAATTTGAATTTTTGATATATATCTCGATAGAAGCAATAAATTCATCACACTTCCTGTCCATTAATGAATGAGAACATGGCGCACATGTGTTCCACAGACCTCCCAACATTGTGTGTATAGCGCAGCCGGTACCCCTTCACAGTAACCTTGAGTCAGAATGTTTGGCGAGAAATATGTTATCTAATTAGTATCAAGATGAAAAAACCTCTCAAATATTTGTTTGTTGCATAAAAAAGTTTTCCCGCAAGTTTCTATTACGAACTTCATCTTCTAATTAATTTGGAAACACATGTTTTTTCTCATTTTTCAATTATTGAGGCTTGTCAAAACATGATTCACTCTCGGAAAACTAAAAAGTAATCTTTCTTCTCCCATCAACTTTTGTGCTTATTTACACTAGGTGTTACTCTTCCTGAAATAACCGGAACTATAGTTGGTGTTTCCTTACATTTGTCACCACTACCAAAAATTATTCGTAAAAAATTTTGTTTTGCGTGGGTGGAAAAGAAATTATCCGGTTAGTATATACCCTTCTTATTCATAATGTTCAAAAACATATTTTTCACATTAAAACTGAAAACTGATATGGTAATCAATATCATGTGACGAAGTGCATACATAATCGCTTTGGTTTTGAGTTTCTTCCTCGTTTCCTCCCAGTATTTTTGACACAATTCTTCTTATTTTTGAATTGTCATTAACTTTGTTTTAGAGATAGTAAAAAAGTACATGACGACTCTTTGGAATGCCCTTCTGTGATTCGATTAATTACTACACACACACCTTATTTCTTACTGTGTTGGCCCAAAAATAGGTTTCTTCGAAAAATATCTTTGATTACTTTTTTACATGCCGTTCAAAACTAATGACTGAGACATAGATAATAAAAAGTTTGGGGAGAATGCGTGGGCGTTTCCAATTTCTGGCTGGAAAGCGAAGAGCTACCCGATGTCTTCTGCAATAGCTCTATAAAATGACTATTTTTCAAGCCACACACATTTGAAAACGGCTGCACAGAAATCCCTGATACTGACTTTTTCTTGATCTAGATTTTCCACCCACCAGCAAAAATAGAAAGAAAGATCAACTTTGAGTTTTTCTCACCAGTTGAAATTTTTTTACGGGCGCAAACAGAGAGTCTTTTTGAACTTCAACTTGCCCTTCTTCTGTGGCATTCTCTGCGCAAACATTAACAAAAAATGGTTATTCTATGACATTTCCATATTAATGAATGTGAGAATTTTTTGTTTTTTGAAAGCTACACTTATAAAATTTCAATACTCTTAAGTGGCATCACGTGAAACAATATCTTTTCACACAAAAACATTTCCTGAAAAGAAGTGTTCACACAGATTCTGATTATTGGTCGCTTATTTAGTTTCAAACCATGGGAAACTGGGAAAACTGCTTCTCGCTCTAGCTGTCAAGAAAGTATGATTCTTAGAACGATTGATTTTGATGGTTGTTTGGAACGATGTATCCTTTTTGACATAGTGAGTACTTTCAAATCATTTACTCCCTATGACTTTCTGAAAAATAATATCTGAACATGATTTTTATCGACAGTTTTCTATTCGTCGATTCATTTCTTTTCCATCTCATCTCTTTCTTCTCATGCTTTAACCTTGCTACTGTGTGTGCGGTCGGGTGAATGAATGAATGCGCGACCAATTTTCTCGGCGCGAGGTGAAATTTGGATGTATGTATGCAATCATTGTGAGTGTGTGCATGAAACTCTCCCAGTCGACACTAGTCACAATATATTTGCTTCTTCCTCCTCCTTAACCCGGCTTCTCGTTCTACTAGGCGTCGGCTGTGTGCTTATTCTCAACTTTTTCACTTTTTCCTTGAACACTGACACACATGCCAATTTTTTTCGGCAGCGCTTGACTTGACTTTTCTGACTCATTCGTAGCTCTAAATATCTTCGCTAACACTTCACTGAATAATATTAGTTAGAGTTAGATGATACGATTATATCTCGGTATCACATTTTTATGATTGAATCTTTATAATCCCACAATTTTGCTTGAGCTTTCAAAAATCTTCTCCAAGTATTTTTATATTCATCTGAGTATTAGACCTGCATCAGTGTAGCCAGTAAATCGTGCCTCTTGAAATCGAAGTAATAATGCTTTCATATTTTTTCCTCGAATAAACTTTTGTCTAATAAATCAACTACTGTTTTTTTTTTCAGAGCATCGAATATAATCAATGAAACTTCTATAAACTGGTAAAAAAAACACACATAAAACTACAAAAATGGATGAAACTGCAACTTCTTCAGACGCAACAGAGACTTTTGTTTCTGGTGAGTGTTTTTCGAATCTCTGATTTTCCCCACTTCTTTCACATTTTGAAGTCAGAAAATTTCAGAAAACAACAGACAATTTGAGGAAGATGGGCATCCACCATTGGAGACTCGACATTTGAATATGATTCATGAAGAGTTAGAAAAATTGAACATTTCGACCGATGTGATTAACAAAATGGAGGTTCAGTTAGATGCGGCACGAGCGGATTTTAGAGAAACACAAGTGCAGTGGTCAGAGAAACTGAAAGAACTATCGAAACAGTATTCAAATCAAATTGCAAAAGCTCGGCCGTTCTATGAATTGAAAATTGAGGTGAGTATGGGTTGAGCAGACCTTATAACTTCATGATTTTCGGGAGGGTTCGTTTTGTAGCCGATTTTTTTTAAAGCTAGTTGCTGAAGTCGTAACCACTTCTAACCAATGATAAAGTCCTAATCATTAGTATTTCCAGGAAAGAACTCTCCGCGAAGAGTCACAAAAAGCTGCAGAACGCTTCGAACGAGCTACTTCCATTTTAGCAATTGCCAAAAAACAAGTATCGTTGACCCAGGAATCACTTTCACGTCAAACTTCAGTCCTTCCAGAATGCCTCGAGGTAATTTTTCATTTTTGTTTAATTAGAAAGGAAAAGCTGGTTCATACTATTTCGCAATTCAACTCAGCATACAAACACATATGAAAATAGTTTGACGGGATACTATACCCGACTGCCGTTAATATGAACCAGATGTGTAAATAAATAACTTTCATTCGAAACGTTTTAGGTGCTCAATCATCATATTCAACGGGTGAGGGACGTGGAGGAAGAAAGAACAGAAGCGGAGTCTTTACATGCTTCAAAGGCACACGCAATGCTTCAACTGGCTGAGAAAATAAGGACGATGGAGAAGGATAATAGGTAAGACGGAAGAAAAAATGTTCATGTAAAAATCAATCTTCAAGAAATATTTTTTATGAAACCAACGTCTCGTATTGGAAGTTTGGCGGTTTTTTTTCGTACATGCTTATCTGGAAAAATTTCAACATTACTGACACCAAAATAGAAATTTCTGAAACAAAAAATCATAAATCGTGCCCTAATAGAAAGGATTTTTGAAATCCGCTCATTATTAGAACCGTTTTTATTGCCACAGAACTTTTTCGTGATTTGTTTGTAAGCTGCAAAAAAGACTGCTCTGATTCATGACAAATACATACTTTTTATCGGATATTCTGAACCTCAAAGTCACAACCTAGGCAAACAACCTGAGAATGGTTTTCCGATATGTTCAGGCTAAAAATGACAGTTCGAAACCTCTCATAAACCTCTTCGTTTTCAGATCAGCTATCAAAAAGTCTCGATTATATTTCGAAAAACGTTTGGAATTCACAAAGATACTGGAGGCTCAGAAGGCAACGATTCTTTGCTTGGAAGCTGAAGTCCGGCAGAAGAAAAATGACTACACAACTTCTTTAAGGAATTTGGAGAGAATCAGTGAGCGGATACATGAAGAAAGGTCAAACGGCTCGTTGGAGAGTGCAGTTTCTTCTGACCACGAGGACAAACAAAGTGATTGTGCTGATAGTTATCCCGCGAATCCCCCTCCATATGTTCCAACTGCTCCACCACCTTATGAAGACAAGTATTTTATTGATAAGGTTTGTGGAATACTTTTTCATTCTAAAATTTATGGATTTGATTTCAGGATGACGACGTCTTGAATATGATGAAAGCCGAGAAAGAAGAAGAATCTGAGAAGAGAAACTCCAGATCTTTGGGATCAGGAGTGATTTTGCTTGCTCAGCAGTTGATTGGTAACGGAACCTCTCAGGAAAAACACAACTACACCCCAAATAGGTAAATTTTGAGTGTGTGAATAAATTATTCATTTCGGAACAAAAGAAAAATGGAACATTAAATAGCTTGCATTTCGCCAACGTATTTCGACAATATAGTTTGAAACAATGATTCATCAGGTATGATATTGTGATCTTAACCTGCTGCGCATTCCTAGGCTAGTCTATACTGATCGGCGCGTTTCTTTCACGTTCGCGATTTTGTCGTTTACTGCAAATACAAACATTCTTACCTGCAAATTCCGCTGCACAAAATTCCAAAAGTTCCACGTTTGACCTTTGCCCGTGTTTTAGTAGAAGGACTGTGCGAATTCGGAATGAATAACATCGAAAATCCTGTTAGAATTTCATCGAACGTAAATTCTGGGAAGCAATGAAAACTATGAAACCGTTTATTTTTCAGATATGGAGAAGTTGTCGACATCACTTATCATACTCGCCCAATCGGTCTTTCTGACGGGTCTGATAACTCTGAAGTGTCCTCACTTGCCTCGTTCCACATCGGAGATGACGATACTGTTTCGAAAATGTTGATGAGCCATTCTGAATTGATCAAGGTACCGAATTAAACCTTTCTGACTTGTCAATCACTCACATTTTTCAGGATATTGAGCTCGCTACCGATCGCGTTGGACACATCTTGAAGCCAAACGTCAAAAGTGTTTCTGATGCTCATGAAGCCTAGATCTTGTTCCTGTGTCTATTTGTTCAAACCTACCACAAATTTGGATACTTTGTAATGATTCTCGCCTGTATATTCGCTCCTCTGGATTTATTATTAGTTAGAGCTCCAGCAAGATCGGGTGGACGCTTCTTTGTTTGTCGAGTCACTCTTCTCTCACACCTCTACACCTTGCCTCAGTTTCATTTCGTGTTTTTTAATTTACATTATTTTTTCAAATACTGAGAGTTAGTTCAAAAACCAACCACAACAACGCTCAAAATAAATGATTTTTTCTTTATTTTGGAGTTGTTCAATTTTATTCCCGAACGTGATCTGGTTTGGGTGTTCTATTGCTCCACCAATGTGCGAGTTTTGTGTGATTCTTCTACAAGAAGAAAAGGAAGAAGGCTACGGCATGGTTAGCTGAGATCCGTGCACAAGCACGATGAGCAAGGAACGGATCGACAGAATATGTAGTAAGTTTTTTCGGCTTGGTTTTCCTAAGACCGGCCAAGAAAATTAAGACCGGCCGAAAATAAGACCGGCCGAAGAAATTTTCGACCCCCAGAAAAATTATCACCAGTCGAAATATCACCGGCCGAAAATATCACCGAAAATATTAATTTGATTTTTTGCTATGAAAGCTTTTTCGTTGTACTTCCTAACCCTGTTTTGATAGTGGGCCAAGTAATTCATCCTTCGAAGCGTAAAACACCACTATTAAAACAAGCTTAGAAAACAAACGGGCCATTTGGAGCAAAAATTCAAAACATTTGAAAAAAAGTCCACAATTCTTGGCCGATCCTTTCACAGATTTGGGCCAATCTTATTGTCGAGCTCGGCCGGAGATAAAGGCCTTCTCTCTTCGGCCGGCTTTAATTTTGGCCGGTCTTATTTCGGCCGGTGATAATTTTCGGGGGTCCTAAAAATTTCACCGGCCGGTGTTATTTTCGGCCGGTGATATTTCAGCCGGTGATAGGAAAACCAAGCCGTTTTTTCTATTGTGAAACAAATTGAATAAAAATAGACTGATGTTCTTTTGAAAGAAGATTTTATTCAACCATAAATCATGTTGATCACGAAACGTTCAAACATCATTCATTTGGAATGCTGTTCCATCATTATTTCTCAACAAAAAAGATTACTAATGCTGTAATTTCTCTTGAATTTCACAATACTTCTTTCTCGATTTTTCTATGATATGCTTTCTGAACACCCATGATCAACATCATCAAATAGTGATCAACAATTACGAGTTTCGCAATCAATGAGGGGTGATCCCAGCTATCCGTATCGATTACTTCTCTAACTCTGTGTCTTGGATCTGTTTTTCTGGGTGGAAGCCGCAACAGAAAATGAGAGGGAGGAAACAGAGCCTCCCGAGGAGACGGGGCAGCTTTACACTGTCGAGTTTAGCCTCCCGTTTTCTCCTGCCGTTTATCTGCGGTGCTTCATTCCGTACACTGTTCCGAGTTTTGCCAATCGGCTCTGCCCTCTCCAACATCAACACTGTTCTCACCGGAGCAAACTGGTGTCTTAGGAAGAGGCTATTGAGCGGCAATTCGGTCCTCTGTCTCACATAATGTGCAAGAAGTTTCCTGAGCATGGGAGGCCAGTCAAATTCTTTCTAGATTCTCCGTTTTAATTTTGATTTTGACATTGATCGTGAAAAAAACTTTTTTTTTTCGAATAAGTGTACCCGAACGGTTCTTAGTAGCTAGTAGTCTGAAAAGTGAGTTATTTCTTGTAAATAGAAACAAATTAACTTTGCCAAAGCTATGATTTCGATTTTATTGTTCACAGTGTCTTTTTTCATTTCCTAACTCTCGGAAAAAACCGCATATTGTTCGGATAACTACTCATATTTTGTCGCTTCAAATAATTTAGTTTAAATAAAGATTTTCCCGTTCAAATCAGTTTCAGCTGTTGCAAAAGACTGCTTGAGATCGATCTGAGTGATCAAATAGTCTGAAATCTTTTTTTCATTAGTACGTTGCCATTTTGAGTTTTTGATAGACCACGCTTCCTTCATTCCAGACACTCCCATCATTCGGAACATATCTACTCTCAAACAATTTCGTTTCTCCTATTAGTCATCAATTTTGAAATCAGTCATCCCAACAAAACGCTCAGAAACCAGGGACCTAGGCGTCATTTGTTTTTCTCCTCCTACGCACAATTGAACTGCACGCACACATATTTTTTTGCTGTTTTTTCTATTTCACAACTGAACCTTTACGTGTTTATTTGTGTCTTCAATTTCGGCTACTCTTAACTGTTCAAAGTATTTCAGATAGCAAAATGTCGTGGTCCGATATCATCAACAACAACCTCATCGGATCTGGAAATGTGAGCAAGGCTGCTATTCTCGGTTTCGATGGAGCCGTCTGGGCTAAGAGTGACAACTTCAATGTGAGTTCGTCTACTTCTTTTCACTGTTCAGAATATTTCCATTGAGAAAAATATATACGACTTCTCCGTTCTTAGAAAATAGATGATTAATCGTTATTTTTTTAAAGATTGTAAAAATAGTAATTTTTGTCAAAATTGATCCCTTTTTTTCGGAAAAAATTGTTGAATTTTCATTAAGAATAGATGTTCCACTGGTTGATAATGAACAAAAAGAAAAGTATATTTCACAATCAAAACTAGTACAAACGACTTTTGTTAAAAATTTCAATGAAGTTTGAAGTCTACTAGGACTGGTTTGTTTCAAAACAGCTTAAAGTTGTCTCTGAATAAAGTATTTTAACATCTAGTCGACAATGTTGGAAGTTATCAACATCTTTTAAAAAAACCTTCTTTCAGCTCTCCGTGGAAGAGGCTGTCAATGCTGGAAAAGCGTTCTCTGCTCAGGTAGCTCAATTTCTTTTTTTTTTGTTTTATCACTGTTAATTTTTTCAGGATGCTCTTCTCGGAACCGGGCTTCGCATGGAAGGACAAAAGTTCCTTGTTCTTAACGCTGACGAGGACAGAATCATCGGGAAACAAGGTGGATCTGGATTCTTCATTTACAAAACTTCCAAAGGTTTGCATTTCATGAAAAAATCAAAATATATAGTTTTTGTTCCTTCAGCCGTGATTATCTCCATCTACGAAAAAGGACTTCAGCCAGAAATGTGCAGCAAAACCACCGGAGCCCTTGCCGATTACTTCAAGAGCATTGGATACTAAAATTCTGGTTTTCTTCCGTTGTCTGCCGATTTGCCATTGCAATTTTGTCACAATTGTTTCTTTTTTTGTCATTTTCAAACTTTAATTTCATAATTACTCGAATTAAATAAAGAATTTCAACCAATTGAAAATTTGAAAAAATATAAGAAGAAGGTGGAGAATTTAAGACTGATATGGAAAATAAACTTGTGATGACGTCATATTATAAAGCTTTTGGATGGGATCTATGCAGGTGGCAGACTCAGGTGATGCGATTTCATCAGGGTCGATATCTGAAAAAAAAAAGTTTTCAAAAATCATTCAAAATCGCCCAATAAAAAAATCTTACTTATAATATCGTCTTCATCATCGGAACTTCTTATATCTTCTGTACTCCTTCCTTCACTTCCAGGGCCATGCTTGAATGTATCAGTTGAATCCGAGTCCTTTTTATTCATCTTCTTGATTTTCGCTCTTTGGTTTTGAAACCATACTTGGACAACTCGTACACTCAATCCCGTTTCATTGGCAAGTTGTTCTCGGACCTGAATATGTTTTCAATTTCAACTGGAACACACATTTTCAATTGAAGGAAACCAACCTTTCGACTTGGTTTTGAACTCCTCTCAAATGCAGTTTTAAACTGCCTTCTTTGTTGTGCGTTTAGAATGGTTCGAGGACGTTTTGGGGTTTTCCTATGGATATCGGATCTAACAGCCTCATCTAACATTGGATCCGCTGTTGAAATTGCTGGAAAAAGTACTCTATAAAAATTGAATAGCCAAATAAACTCACTGTTTTGGTAGTTACAAAGAGACTGAAAATCATTTCTGCAGAAAACTTCTCCATCAAAGACATGATATTCATCACCCTGGAAAATGAATGAATGGAAAATTCGAGATTAAGTTAATTTTCGGAAATAGTTTCGAATTTTCACATAACTACACATATTATTCCTTTTAGATCAAAAAATTAGGATAATTCCTTACCAAATTAAAAGGTCCTTGACAGGACAAACAGCTGAAGCAATGAGCGTGGTAATACATATAATGTACTCGATGAACAATGTCAGTTGGAAGAAGGATTGCAGTACACCTTCGACAGCGTTTTCCGTATAACCTGAAAAATTTGTGGGTTTTCCTTAATAATTTCAGTGATAATGATTTTTAGAAGAGTTGGGATGGGATTTCAACGATTTGTCAACTTTATTAATGTTTTTCCAACTTCGATCTACATCCTGCTTCAATTAAGCGCTTTTCCTGTTAATTTTACCTCCCTGGTGCCGTAAAACATTCCAAATATCTAGACAATGTTTTGAAATGTAAAAATCTCATCTCTAACATTCAACTCATTCAGTAAATGCTTCAAGCAAAATTGTTTTCTCTGAATTTCATCTGAGCAAACAAAATACGGTAGCTCTTCGTCGCGCATCTGTCATTTCTTATTTACAAATCGTAAAACGCTGCCCTCCTTCATGGATTTTAGGCAAAAAGAAAACGAAGCACACAAATCAGAATGAACCAAATGATTCTCATAAGGGCAGGTGATCATGTCAATGATTCACTTCACCCGCACTAATCTCCCATGTATATGTTGCAATAATCCACGACTTCTTCATCAAGTACCCATCTTATTCCCCGGATTATGCCTACACCATGAATGTAGTTTCTTGTCTCATTAATGTTTTCTTGTGGGTGCAGACTATGGAATAATAAGTCAGTGGAACAAGAAATCATGAAATCTCAAAAAGGACTTTGAGATGGGATTTTTTTTCTGAAATTTTTTTCGAGGTCCCATATTATCCAAACGATTCCAAAACTTTAAACTATGTGTTTCAAACTGAATTTATGAATTTCTATTGAAGTTTACAAAGAAGAAACGGCTAAGAGGGGAAGCACACGCAATCTTCAAAGGATCTTCTTTATTCCAACTCACATCTGATGGTGTTGTTCACAATAGATGTTACCATGTCGTGAGAAGCACTTCTTGAGAGAGCTCAAAGGCAATTGGCAAATGGAACACCTTAGGCAGGGTTCGTGGTAACTTTCGTCCATCACCTGCAATGAATGTTTTGTTTCAAAATGTGAGAAAAATTTCTGAAAATTGTTACATTATGCGTTTGAAGTCTACATTCAATGACTTGTCGAAAAAACTAAGTTAAAGGTTTTAATTTTCAATTTCTCGCAATTTCCCATATCTTAACATAAACTTTGTGAAGAAATTCTTGACAAACTGAGAGAATTGTAGAGTTTTGACAAAGAAAGATGTGAAGAACTTGCGGAGATGAAATTGACTACAGTAAACTTGAGTGGGCCAACTAATATCATTTCACTAAACCGAATATCTCGATTTGAACTTTTAACAATAATTTTCACGATTCTAGTATTTCTAAAACTACAATTTTTTTTCATAAACTGCTTGAAAACATTAGATTTCTAGTGAATCTCAGTGTTTCTGTTTCTATAGAACTGACTTCACTGGAAATTTAGGTCTTTCTAAGAAACCGAATGAAGCAATAGAAAATTTCAGTATCTTAGTTCTGAAATTGTTCGAAACACCAAGCCATTTTCTAGAAATTTCGATATGACTGTAAATGAAAACTAAGAGAAAATTCAATTTTCAACTCACAAAAAACTAGAGAAAATGAAACTTACTCTATAAATATACCGATCTTTGATAAGACAAGAACAGCCGGAACAGAGTTTGTCTTCGTTGGTACTAGACGCCGCCGCTGGAAAAAATAGACTCATCAAAAAGTAATCAGGCTCAAGCTTATGTAAAGGTGCTTCATGAGCATGCCGGCCCGCCTTGAAACCTTATGAGCTTTCTTTTCCTCTAACTATTCTATTTGAAAAGTGTTTTTATATTGTTTTGCTAGCTTTTTAGACGAGGAACTTACAAATATCAGTGGGCGATGAGCCATCTTTGATACTGATCAATGCACCAAGTGAGGGTTGATCCAAGTCGACAATATCACAATCTCTGGAAATCCAATAAAACCATCAAATAAAATGAAACTGATGGTTTGGAATTTAATTAAAAAGCTCGAAAATGCGAAAGTTCGCTCCCAAACTTTTAATTTAGGATATTTGTCACTCACCTCTCCATACTAGAAGGGAAAACGATGTACACCATGGAATTGAGTTTTTCCACGCGGAATCCTCTCAGCTACAGAAATATCTCAAATAGCGAAAAAGTGGGCGGGGTGAATGGAGCTTTCAGGGTGGGGATACTGTAGAATGTGTGTGGGGTTCGAGAAGAAGAGAACAGAGGAAAAGAATAGATTGAAAAGGATGTGGTATGGGGTGACGGAAAGGAGACAAGAGCCGCCCCTCCAAGAAGCCTATAGAACTGCTTGAAGATGTGCAATATTGGACATGAAGATGTGTGTATGTGTGTGGCGGAAGGAAAAGCAGGTGGGTGCTTCGAATTCTTCTCAAAATGCCAACCCCAAAACACTTAATGAGAACCTTATCTCCGGTAAAATTAAAGGGATAGTTTGAGTGGCATCGAATTGTTTCAAAAGCTCTCAATTCACTATTTAAGAATTATTTTCAGCAGCACATCAGTTTTCCAAACCTTAGAACAAAAAATCTCTCAAAAATTAAAACTGAAGAACCTCAAAAACTATAAAAACACTGGAAAAAAATCCTACCAGCTTCCGACTTTTACTCGAAAACTACTTTTTTTTCTTGATCTGAAAAATGAGCTGATCTTTTACAATCAAATAAAATTTACAAACCAAGAAGAAAATGCAATGAACATGAATACTGTAAAGCACTAACTGGAAAAAACTTGAAAAATAGAGGATCCGCTGTTTGAAATGAATAGATATCCTCATTTCAAAAACGTTATGAAAAAAATCGGCAATCGTTTCAATGGAAAACGCCCACATGCAATATACCAAATTGAAAAATCCATCAGAAAAATTGAGCATTCTTTCCCACTGAAACTGTGACTACGGTATCCTTCCGATACACTTTTTGTTAGCTTCACAAATCCTATTCATCCACAATTGCAATTTTAGTCATGATTTCTATAACGTAGAGCGCAATATTAGAAAATTTGGAAAAAAAAACTCATGCAACAATAGAACCAACAAAACTCCACAGAAAGGAAAACGAAAAAATTTGGGAAAATTTGCTGTTGAACCATGAGAACTTTCCTGGTAACAAATATGTTTACCTGGGCTAGTGACAATAAGCCAATTTCCTTTTTACACTCTCCAGGCTCCTTTCTTCTTTCTTTTCATGTGCCGACAGGTCCCCTTTGTGTTTTAACCCATCTTGGTTTATAAGCGGGTATGTGTCATTCGCTCCCAGACAAACAATGTCACACCTGGAGGAATCCTTGGCGTTTTCAGGTTTCTAATTAGACGACTCATACAATAGTCAAAAACGGAACAAGATGTATCAAAAATTTTCGTCTTTTTTGCACACTATATTTTTCTATACAAAAACAGTTGTTTCCAAAGAAAGAGGGAAAATTTGGGAAAATAGATTTCCTGAAAAATAAGTGATCATAACCAGAAAAAAGTTTTCAAACTTTCTAATTTTTCTCACGAACAATATAAAAATATTATTTTTTCGGATAAAGAAAGAGTATTCTTCTTAATCAAAATTTTGCCGGCTTTATATCCTAAGATTAATAAATTACGATTCATTACGTGTAAAATACTATCTAAATTCACGAAAAGACATGAAAAAAGTTCTTTGTTTCAAATGATAATGTAATTTCCGGTGTACCTGTTCAAACCAGATTTTGTTTGTCGATTTGAGAAAAAAAATGAGAAAACAATGGATTTTTCAAAGCACAATGACTTGTGATATTTTTGTTTATCAGCAGCATACATATTAGGTATCGCCACAAAACAAGGTGGGTTGACACTTTTTTTTTTCAATTTTTCGACCAGTTGACATTTGAATGGGAGTTTCTTTGAAATATTCGTGGATTAAAAGTTGTTGTCTTGCTTTGAAATTAACAGTTTCATAGCATTTTTGTTTTCCAAAGGTATCAGTTTTAATATTCATTTTGTAACGTTCCGGTACAAACCAATCATTTCTTCGGATTTTCATTATGTCCAACCAGTCGAGGGGGTCCTCTTCCACCTATTGACAGCTGGATGTCCGCTCTTGACCGGGCAGCTGCGTAATGCGCGAAATACGTCCTCACCACATCCGCGTCTCCTTTCTGCCATGTTCTCTGGCAGTTGTCACCCTGGTAACGAGTGGATGCGAGGTTTACGCAACGCTTTCCATTCGTTTGATTTGTTTTGATAGAAACTGTCACTTTTCCAGTGTCATCTGCTTATTTTCATTCTGTCATATCATGGACAAATCGGAAATTGTATCGTTGACAATTCATGGGAACGTTAAAACTACAGAGGTAATATTTATGTTTTGATAGATTTTTTTGACATTTGCGTAGAAGAAAAATGAATTCATTTAACTAACTTCATTCAGAAATGAAAACATACAATTCAGAAGTTTACAAACATTCTCGTTTTCCAGTTCATTTTAGATTATTGAAGCTGACTTTGACCATGCTCCACACAGTCAAAAACTTTTCTACGGCAAAAATTTTTGGATGTATAAAAAATCTTCAAACTTCATTTTTCTAGTTATCCTTCTTTTTGTTAAACCATTTCTCCAGCAGACGAAATTAGTGAAAACAACGACATTGCTCGATTCCTGTAGAAATTGAGATGATTCGAAGGATTCTTCATGGAACGAAATTTATCTGCCGAGAGGGTGGTTGTACAAAAACATGAACTACAAAAATGGAGTTCGAAATACGATTATACGCTCAAAATGTTTTTGAGCGATAGAAAAACTTTTGACTGCGTGGCTCATGCTCAAAGTCAGCGTTTTTCATCTAAAATCAAATAATAACCAGAGTGTTTCTATACTTTGAAACGGTATGTAAACACGGTTTTTGTTTTTTTAGCGAACAAATATTTGGGATTATTTTTAATAGTGTTGAAGAGATATAGAACATTTTCCAATGGTTGAGATTTAGTGTTCGACCAAGCAAATAGACTCCTGAAAATTCGGAAAAGACCTGAAAATTGGAAAATAAGCAAGAATCAATCTCTAATAGTAATTCCAACATCTTCAGTTCCCAGAAGAAACAAATGTATGTGTTAAACTTCATACAGTTGCAATGGGCGATTGGAAAATCATAACAGGAGAAAGCGTCTTCCTGTCTTCCTTTTCCTATCGCGGAACCGACAACCAACTCTTTATTGATCTCCCATTCGAATGTGCCTTGAAAAGCACTAACCCTTTTATGTGTAAGTTGTGTATGATTTTTTTAATCCCTAATTTGTTTGCTGATTCAGGGCCTCGATTAGTTCTCAATTGTTTTTCACGAGACAATTCTGGCAGAGATTCTGTCAGTGGGTATGGAGTGCTCACAGTTCCAACTGAGCCTGGAAAGTGAGTTCATAGCTTTTGTCTAAATCATAGTAGCCTGGTTCAGACACATTTGTCGTGTTTACTGTTTTCTTCCGGAATCCTCATCAATAATGCAGGAAATAATCGCGAAGTTGAGAGGTGTAAACGCAGAATTCGTAGATCCACTTATGCCAGCAAATGCTGATGGGAGATATGGTAGGTTGGATGTAGCAGTTCAAATAGTATTACCGTAAATACTCTAATAAAGTTGCTTTCGGTGTCGTCTGTTTGAGGCATCATATCTTGGTTCTCAGATGAGTTAGTGAAAAATTGTCAACTGACAAATTATGTAAAAATACTATGAGAACTAGTTTTCACTAGACACATTTTTTGTACCGAGACTAGGAACTGAGATATGACGTTCCAAACACGTGGCACCAAGGGCATCTCTATTAGAGTATTTACGGTAATCACAATATCCACTAAATGTTTTTCTCTCTCACAACTATGTTTTTACAGCTTGTCGCACCTCGGCAAGAGGATATGTCGACGTGGAAATCAATGTGAGTATCAAGAGCTCGGAAAGTGGGTTCCGATTTTCTCCAGCCGTGACCGAAAGAACCGCTAACCACACAGTAAGATGACATTTCCTGAAACTAATATTTAACTTTCTCGACATTCAGAATGTTCCGTCGTCGATCGCCGATCTAGCTGGAGCTGGGAGTACTGGGATCGGAGAGATTTTTAATATAGCTGAAGAACATGAAGAATCGGCTGGTGGTAACAATTAAACTTTCGTTCTGAACTCCTCATTTGAAAATTTTATCAAAACCCTGAGTTCATAATTTGAAACTATCTGAAATTGAATTATTAACTTCATATATAATATTTTGTCATTTTTGATCACCTCTTCCATTATATATAATCTATTCCTATCCTCCTTAAAAGTACTGAAACAAAACAAATTTTCCTTTTTCCATTTTTCTCTTACATTGGGCCACACACGTGTAACAAACGAGTCTTTTAGTATGACCAACAAAAGGTCGTCTCCTTTTCACTCCGGAGGGTATTACTCACTTGACGGTTCCATTGTTGGCGGCTTCGTAATAAAGAGATCACAGAGTTTTTTTAAGGTCAGGAAGTTGACATACAGGTTGAAAGTTCAAAACTTTTGTTGATAGGTGGAAGAGGAAACGAAGAATCGGTGCCTTGATCTACGTGTAAAAATAGGGAACAGAGGTTTTTTTCTGACAAGGGAATGATTCTTTCACATGGGTTGGGAATTTTCTATAAATTTGCGATCTGAAAGTAGCTGTCTCTGTGAGTGGAATATGAAATTCCCAGCCCTCACTGGAGCCTGAGAGTCTGAAAACCTCCATCTAAATGTCGCCATAGAGATTTCCCGAATTCTTAACCCACATGAGAAAAACATTTTTTTTTGTGAGGAAAACTTGATAATTAAGACTAACTTTGCAGAAATTAGACATTTCATTCCAGCCCATGGATTTTACCGAAATTAGGAAAAAATGGTTTAGAAAAATGGAAAATGATATCTGTGAAATTGTGTGGTTTTCTTCCATACATTTCATTCACCGTGGACGCTCAAATTGAGGTGCCCCTTTATTTGATTTGCCACTTCAACAATTGAGCAGTTTTTGCCAAGCAAAATAAAGATGCGTGAACCGCACTTTTTCATAAACACTCTGAAATGTTTCTGCTTTCTAGCAAATTGAGCAGTAGGCCTGCTCAAAATTTGACTAAATTTGTTTTATATCTGTGTGCCTTTTTGTGAAACAAACCGATCGTTTTCAAAATCGCTTTTTCTTCAGATTTGTTGTTTGAACTTGTTGTTAATTTCAACTAAAAAAAATTTGAGCCAGTGTAATGGGTTCTGAATTGATTTCCTCCCGTTACCCCCAAATCCATCCTTTTCTACATAGTCGTTTGCTTATTTTGGATATGCTATGTTCTAAATTTTGAGCTGCACATATACACAAACACTTTTGAAAAACTTTTCAAGTTAGACAAAATATCAAAAGTAGGCTGAAGAGTGGCATGCCTCACTCTTCTTTCATGTGTCTCCTGGGACCATTAGATGTGAAGGGAAAGGAGAAAAAACCCCAAGAAGAGAAGGAAAAGATTGAAAAGTATGAGAAAAGAAAGAGATGTTGGGACGATGAGAGTGATGAAAAATAGAAAATGCGGAGAGGAGTGTGTGCGGTTCTTATTCCGTTTCTTCCCCTCGTTTTTCCTTTCCGCCAGCTTCAGATGTCCGTCGTTGCAGTAAAGCAGGAGGCACAAAGAAGAAGAAGAAGAAGAAAAAGAGATGTGCATCGATTGTGCCCGTCGTACGCTCCTTTCCGTCCGCTTCAAGGGGCCTTTTGGTGAGCCTCAGGCAGAGCTCCATTTTTCTTTTATTACTACGAGCTTTGTCTGTGCAAAAAAGGATGAACCACAAAATTTGGTTTTCTCACGCAAGCGTCTTCTATTTTTCAGTCTATTCTTTTTCTTTCATTCATTTTCAATTCAATAGATTCCCAAGGACCTTCATAATGCAACTCTGATCGTCAGCATCTTTTTCTCTTTTTTTTTCTTCTTTTTTTTGGAGATTCCCAGTCTTCATTTCTAAACCTTCTGAATATTATAACCACATTCAAACAGAGTCATAGGTACTATTTTCTGATATTTTCTGTTCCATCTACAGCTGCTTCAAATTACAATTAGAGTCCACATGTTTGTGAAGCACGAAATTCAAAATCTTAGAATTTTTAGAACCACAGTAAACAAGACTTTCAACTTTCTTGTTTTAGATTCTAAGTGATAAACTATTTTTTCCCACGTTTTATCTGAGTTATTGCTGCTAAACCCTAATTTTGATTATCTGTACTTTTATTATAACTATAATGAGTAAGTCCATGATAACTATAATGAAATCGTAGTTTTACTATAAAAACTTTTCTAATGAAATGTCCTATAGGGTTTTCTTTCGAAAAATCGGCGAAAATTCGAATGATGCCATTTTTTCAAATGATACGCTTGGGTTCTCATTTTGAAAGGGGAATTCGCATATAATTATCAGATATTCCTTCCCTTTCTCTCAAAAATATTTTTGATGAAAAACGACAAAAACAAGCAAGTAAAAACAGCTTGAGCTTTTTTTCAGACCTGATAAAGTTTTCAATCAAGCAAGCCACTGTTTTTCTGACTTGGAATATCAGTTTTCCGGTTCATTCAAAATCAAGCGCAAGATTTGTAACTTTAAGTAGCTTTTGATAATTTTTTTGCTGTCATAATACACTTCGAATACTTGAAACTCATTGCGACTGCTACAATCATTGTTCAATTTTTAGAGATAATATCTCCTAGTGAATTGTTAATCAAATCTATTGCCTGAGACAATCAATCAAACGAATAAAGTCAAAAACTAAGATCTACTCACTCATTTTGTTTTCCAGATTAATGAATATTTTATTGGAAAAAGTACATGTGCACCTTACTTATTTTTTTAGCAGCAGTCGAGAATGTATAAAAGGACTTTTTCTTCCTCGAAAGTACATTGTGTGCAGGTTATTTTGATGGGAAATCTTTTCCTTCAAAACCTTTGTTGCTCTAAAACTTTCAGAAATTTAAGTGCTCGGTTTTCAAGTTTACCAGTCTGAATACTTTTCGAATTGCCTCAGAAACGTTTTATGCCTGCATCTTGAGTTTATTTTTTCAAAGTGGATAGAGTTACTAAAAAGGCAGAAAAAGTAAAAACAGATTCATCCACTTTAGCCGTCAGCCCAAAAAAAAAACTGCAATCTTCTTTCTTTTCCTTCTTTTTGGCCAACTCTTCGTTTTTTCTTTTTTTTTTCCCTCCCTTCCCCACATTTCCCATTCTGAAGCTTTTTTGCTCCTGCGAGGCTCCTTTGCCTCGTTTTCGCTTCTTCTCACCAAAGGGGGTGGAGCATAGGAACTGCAAGTGAAGGTCCCCTTCTCTCTCCCTATTGAATTACTCTGAGCTGCGAAGCGTAGCCTATGCTTGCCCAAAGTCAATTCTTTCTCTCAAGCTTGGCGTAATTTTTTCCCTTTCCTATTGCATTCTTTCTTTTATTCATGAAGCATGAACTAATCAAATATGAAGAATAGCGTAGTGTTGCTTAAAAGCTAAATTACATTATATGAAGCTATCCGAAAGGATGAAACTAGAGTTTTTGTTCTATTTTACTCAGTCACTCGTGAAGCTCATTCGAATTTATTCCTCAAATTGTCCATTTTCATCTCTGTCGAATAATTTCAGGTAAATGTCAAACAAAGAAAGAACAGAACCTCAGTGGGTAACGCCGTCGTCCAATCAGGTATCACAGCAAGTGCGTGTTTCACTCACATTTTCAAACTTTCCCTATTTAACACACATACACAGATCAGCTTACCTATCCTTAACAAAGCACTCAAAATCACAGCTTTTCTTTAACCTATTTTATCTCACTCCGCATGAACCTATAATTAAAACAATAGAATGTGAAGCACATTTTACACTTATTGCTTGTTTTGTCGTTATCACACGTGTGAACATGAATAGGTATTTAAAAATTCTGAGAGAAGGACTCTAAACAAAAATAGATTATGCGAAAAAAAGGAAAAAGGGAAAAACAAAAAACATTAATAAATTATTTGGTATTCCGGATCTTCTTCAAATTGAATCGTCACAAAACTTTGTACCTTGTGTATTTGTTAGCAGTCAAACAGAGCAGTAATCATGTAGACAATTAGCTTGTGTGTTTTTAGAAAACGATAATAAAACGTTATATATAGATGTAGAGAAATGGAGATTATCAAACTGATCATTTTTCTGAATACCGAAACAGTGAAAAAAATGAAAAAAAAAATAAAGGATAAGGTACGAAATCACTCTAGTTACAATTTCAAATTTACTGCAATAGGCAGGTTTCTGACAACTTTTTTTGTAGCTTGTAATCATTTTTTATCGCCTTCAATACTGAAAAACTCGAAAACAATCAGAAACCCTCAGAAAATTTAGATGTTTATCAAAAATAAGGAAATTTCCTGAACTTAAACAAAATAAAGAATTCTGAAAAAACTGATGTGCTTAGAACTTATTGTTGTGGTAGATCAAAAAAATAGATCAAAAAGCAATATTTCAGCTTCCCAAGTACTCATCATTTTTTCATTGTTTTTTGTTCTTTTTATTCATTCAAATTAGTCTGTAGGTCTCAACATATGTTTCCCTCAGCCATCCAATTTTCTGAGTTTCTCAGCATGCCTCAGTGTACTTCACACAGAATTGCACTATATCAAAAGGGGACAAACGACGTCAAAGTTTCTCTCGCAAACCACCGCCTGAGTTGCCTTAGTTCAATTTTCCGCTCAGAATAATTAGTTTTCCCCTGAGAAGAGAGAAAAAGGTCCCCCCGAATCCTCTCTTGCCTGAGGGGCTGTGCATTTTAAACTCGCTCTCGAAATTGAGAAAGAAAAAGAAGGGAAAATAGAGAGGGAATTGAGAGAATTCGGAAAGTGTACAAGAGCTTTTTCGGCATCAAGTTGATTTATGTTTGGAGTCCTCTCTTTTCGATATATTTCAAATTTTATTTGAAACGAAATGCTAAAAATTTCCGAACGAGAAAAAAAATTTGGAAGAGAAAACGAGATCAAAAAATAAAACCTATAAAAATTCAGGATGTACCGCCTGACTACGAAACGATAGGCACAATCTTCGGATATGCATTGCAAGCACTCTCATGGCTACTCATTATTGTCACATTCCCCTTTTCAATGTGTGTTTGTCTAAAGGTATGTTTCTATTTTTAGTTGTAATTTCTAGGGGACAATTTTTGACGCAAAACTACTTTTTTCGGTTATTAAACCTGCTGGATTTTCCAAAATTTTTATTTGAAAAACAATCTCTTGATTTATCTATGATTTTTTCCTGCAAAATCCCGTTTTAAGGTTATCAAAGAATATGAAAGAGTTGTAATCTTCCGTATTGGACGTTTGGTCTTTGGAGGAGCTCGTGGCCCAGGAATGATTTTCATCATCCCATGTATTGATACCTATCGCAAAATTGATCTTCGGTAAACCCACCAAAAAAGTATGTATTGTTTATATTATTGTTCCTATTTCTTCAGTGTTGTGTCATATGCAGTGCCTCCACAGGAAATTCTTTCAAAAGACTCTGTAACTGTATCCGTCGATGCTGTTGTCTACTTCCGTACCTCTGACCCAATTGCTTCCGTCAACAATGTCGACGATGCCATTTACTCCACCAAACTGCTTGCTCAAACAACTTTGAGAAACGCTTTGGGTTTGTATGATGAAATAAAAAACAAAAAGAATAGTATAATCGTTGTAGGTATGAAAACTTTGACGGAAATGTTAACTGAGCGTGAGGCAATAGCTCAACTTTGTGAGACCATTCTTGACGAAGGAACTGAACACTGGGGAGTAAAGGTAAATTGTTTTTCAAATTTATTCCAGGAAAAATCATATTTCTCATTCAAAGGATTGTTAAGAAATTCGTGTGAATAAGTGAAGGAAAAGTGTTATTACACAATTGAAAAAAGCAATGGTTTGTGTAGTTAGGCTGTCTGAAGTTCTATTTTTTGACAAAATCAAAAGGAATTATAGTGGCTTTTTAGATTTGCAGAAATGAGAATGACACGAGAATGACTCAAGTAAAACTTTTTTATGTAAGGCTAATTTTGAAAGATTTAAGAGCTTATCAGCAGTTTCCCGGCTTGTGATGATCGGGATTTCTTTTTTGAGATTTATGACAAGCATCAGAAAAAACTTAAACGTGGAATATGAACAATCATGACATCCAAAATTTTCTGATTACTAGCTCCTAAAATTTCAATTTCCCTCTACACACTTTTCGACATTCAGGTAGAACGTGTGGAAGTGAAAGACATTCGTCTCCCGCAACAACTCACTCGTGCTATGGCAGCAGAAGCCGAAGCAGCTCGTGAAGCTCGTGCCAAAGTTGTCGCAGCTGAGGGAGAGCAGAAAGCGTCCCGAGCTCTCAAGGAAGCCGCTGATGTCATTCAAGCTAACCCAGTGGCTCTTCAGCTTCGTCACTTGCAAGCACTCAACAGCATTGCGTAAGTGATACAAGTTTCTTTTGGAATTTTAGGTTCTACCCGACAAATGTCAGGCGAAAGTGGAATGGTTATTTTTGTTGATCTCGAACCTTTCTACATAGTAACAGAACAAAAAGAAAGTTGAAAAATCCCTCGTTTTAAAATAAATCAAATACGATTGCAATTTGGAATTGAATTATATTCAGAGCTGAACACAACTCGACGATTGTCTTCCCAGTTCCGGTGGAAATGTTCGGAGCATTCATGAAAAAAGACCAATAAGTAATTGATGATAATTCACTTGATGTCCATAATATTTTATACAATTTTCTTATATATATTTTTTTTCTATTACAGTTCCCCACACTTACTTTGATTTGCATCCATTCTTTCTGATTTGCATTTTCCAATCAGCCAAAAATACTAGTTGCCACTTGCAACTTCATTCAATGATTCAAAAAACTTTCCTCTTTAAATAATAGTTCTTTCTCTTTTGTAATCGAATGAACCAGTTATTCACTTTATGGGTTTTGATATTCACAATGAGGGAAATTGAAACAAAAAAGAAAATAAAAAGATCACACAGAACAGCTTAGTTGTGGTAAGCAATTTGAATACTTTTAAGAATGAGTTATTTGCAAAAATTGTAAAGGCGATGAACTCAGATTGACATTACATATGTTGTGGGAATATTAATTAGGAAATGAAAAAAAACTGGATCAGAGAGAACAAAATATGGACTTGTGAATATCAGAAGTTAGGTACAAATTAGTTTTGAGTCAGAGATCAAATATACGTAAAATCGACATCTGCCGAGAGGATATCTGAGCTAAAAATGTCTTATTGACTGATAATTAATTTGATATGTCCATGGTCAGTGCTTGCACAATCCACGGATCTGCTTTTGATCCTTCTTTGAACTCCTCCCGAGTTAGTTGGCCATCAAGGTTCTGAAATACAAGCAAGGGTCTCTATGGTTTTCTGAAATTTTGAAATCAAACCTTATCCATATTTGTGAAAATCTTTTCCACACGCTTTTGAGGAGTGTCTTCGTCTTTTGGAAGTTCTAGCATGTTTCCGATCATGCTGAAAATTTTGTTATGCTACTTTCAAACTAGTTTTTTAGGAAAATGCTCTTGGTATGAAAACTATGGAAGCAATTATGCTCAATAACATTAGAATTTGATCAAATTTTCCAGATGAAAATTTTTTCGAAATTCAAAAAGTCGTCATATGATTATTAATATATTCTGCCCACCTATAAATTGCATCTACAATGTCTGCCATTTCGTCTTTTGTTATGAATCCGTCTTTGTCTACATCGTATAGTGAGAAGGCCCCTGGAATGAACATTAGCTTTCGTTTTTTCTAGAAAAAAACTAAATTACAATCCAATTTTTCATCCAATGTTCCTCGGGATGTGATGGATAGCGCAGCAATAAATTCGCTGAAGGATATGTGACCGTCCTGGAATCAATTCAAAAATTATCATTAACCGAGATGAGCTACTCACGTGATTATCGTCAAAGACGTTGAACACAAAGGAAGCGAACTTCGAAGGGTCTCCATTTGGGAAGAACTGCTTGTAAATGCCTTGGAACTCCTCCATTTTCAACTCCCCACTTGGACAATCTCGCACGAAGTCTTTGTACCATTTTTTCAATTCTTTTCGAGAAACTGCAAAAAAAAGTCGCTTGAGAATTTTCTTTCCAACTAATTTTCAAGTAGTGTTTCTTTGTCAGTTTCGTTCAGAACTGATCGTATTCCATTCACATTCTCTCTTATTTCCAGAATATGTTCTCCCAATCTCTGTTATTTTCGACATATGTTTTCAACAACAAAAAAGAGAAGTCTGCTCTGATCTTTTTGATAGATAGTGATCAGGCGGAACAAGAAAACAGGTGAATCGGAAGGTTTTTTCACTTGTTTTGATCCGAACCAACTTGACAAACCAATAAATCTCTATGTAACAACACTGAACAGCAAACAAACACAAAAAACTCACAATATGTCACAGTCTCCAACTGTTGTAATTCCTCCGGTGTTAATTTCTTGTTTGCCTTCTTTTTTGTCTGCACCTTGCTCTGCGATTTTCCCATTTTCCCTTAATGATTGATTAGTGTTGCTTCTTTTTCTCCGGAACAACTGTTTTTATCAATAGATTGGTCATGCAAACATCGGTTGTTTGTTTTCTTTTATCTCGGTCCAGCCACTGAAAAGAAGAGGATTAGGATGCAAAGATGGATAGGAGGATTATCAGGATTGAGAGGAAATACATAAAATATAATTAAAAAAAAGAATTGTGTAAAAGTAGGACTCAAATGAGAAGAGGAAGAAATCTGGTTCTCATTTTAAAATCGGTTTACACAGATGTCGGGAAAGAAAAGAAATGTTTAAAAATCCCTAGAGATTTTAGATTTAAACGTTTCGGAAATGAGGAAAAATACAACTTTACCTAAAGTTGAGGGCAGGTACAAATGTGGGAATAGCTACTGGTGTATATTTCGAACTATGTGAAAAGAGCGGTAATAAAAACAAAATTAAGCAGCGAATACAGTATTTTCCGATGTTTCGAGAGTGATTTCTACATGAAAAACTAAGATACAAAAGGTATTTCGCGCGTAACTGAAAATGATTTTTGAAAACTAAGATATTGTTGAGATCGGCAATAAGACAGACATCTCTGTGTATACAAACATATGTAGTTCTGCAATCCATCATTTCAAATTGATGTTACGTGTGTTACAACAAATATCTCCAGATTGTTCCAATCTTGAGAATCTTTGATACTCATGTTTGTTGTGTTAAAATTTTTGTTGATATTCGATTTGATCACAGTTATTGGTTAGTAAAGCAATTGGTCTAAGGTTATTCACGTTTTGCAAAACTTGTAAAACTGAATTGTGCTCACCATAAAACCACATACCACAGCAAACAAAGATTACCTGCGACAAAAAAAAATCCATGAGACGAACACACTTGAAACTAAGATCAATGAGAGTGGGAACCTGCGCCGAGAACACAACTTTTTCCTCCATCATTCCTCCTTTTTATTCTCTCTCAACATCATTCAGATTTTTATTCGATAGAGTATATGAGACTCTTCGTGTCGTGAGAAGAAGAACTGAGTTTTGAGACAACGCGCGGATTCACGGAAGAACGAAACGACAACGGAGCAAGAAATAGGGGAGAAGAGAGGAGAAAGCTAAACTTTGGCATAGGAAAGAGGAGGAGAAAAGGATCTTGAGGTGTGAAAGAGAAGAGAAAAAAGATAAAAGCAGAAGAGGATTGGAGAAAGGATAATGTTAAACAAATGAATATAATGAGCCAGCAAAACGTCGTTATTGTGGAAAAAAATACAATGAATGACGTCGGAAAAAAAATCGGAAGAGTACTTCGTTTTGAGCAATATGTCCCGATAGTTTATCACGTCATTTTTCACTCTTCCGTACAGTCTCAGTCTTACTAGTACATAGTCTTTAAATGTAATTTGAAATTTTATAGGAAAAAAATCACTCTATTCAACTATTACAGTGGAGTTCAAGTTAGTAATGGAATCTAGCAAAAAGCTAAGGACAACTTATGAATTCAATAGTATTAGATATTAGATTTCAGATTTTTTCGCTAATTCAAGCTACATGGACTCGGAAAATCAGATTAGTCTCTGAACCTGGTACTACCAGAACGTCTCTTGTCAGCAAAATAACCTTTAAGAGACATTCTGAGGTGACGGTGATTATGCAATGGCATCAGTAGTTCTGGAATAGACTAATATTTGCTACAGTGGGTATATCGGGCCCGTAAAACATCGTGGCGCTTTTAGTTCTTGGCTCCGCCACTTTCCCAGCAAACCGCGCCCCTTTCAACTCAAAAACCAACATTTTTCTACGATGTTCTACCGGTCCGATATACCCACTGTAGCAAATATCAGCCAATTCAAAAACTACCGATGCCATCGCTATAACGAGCAGTGGTTGCCGCTGCCTCTTAACGTTGTGCTCACCGAATTTTTCTCGCGAAGATGTATTTCATCTGTTGGCCAAAACTTCTTGGCTCCTATAGCAACGGGATGAAAGAAGAAATGAGAAAATGAGAACAACATAGAAATGTCATGCGATTCTTCCCACACCGATGAATAGACTTATAATGCATGTCCAAAACACATATGAAAAGCATGAAAAACAATATTTGGATTTTCTTTCAGAAAAAATTTTATCCAAGTCGAGGCATCGGTTTTCGTATGAGCATATTTTTGAAGGAAGTTGAAAAACCATCCAAGACAGCAAGCACGATAGATAATCGCAAGAATCGGATGTTTCTGAAACACGTCATCGATATATGTATCAAAAAATTCACTTGGTCGGTGAATTCAACATCTGAAATCTGAAAAAAATATTGAAAAAAATATTTCATTCCGAAGTGTTCATGAAACGTGATGAGTTCTTTATCATTGCTGAAATTCAGTTCTCACTCCAATAGAAGTGCACCTGGTCCCGTTTTTTTGGAGCACATCTCATTTGATATGACAAAACGTTGTCGTCTAACAAACTGTATTATTTTTGGTTCGAGAGGAAATTTTTGTGAACAAAATATTCATATCTTGGCTAGAAACAAAGATATAATGCACCAATCAGAAAAACATCAGGTACATTTGTATTTTAGAGATGATATCAGGGTTTATATTTGTACCATTATCTATTTTGATGACGACGAAAAATTCTTGATGTGTTATTGTTTGCAAAACACTGGGGTCAGTCATGTGAAATCTATCATCGTTAGAACATTGATAGACTGAATAATGCATTACAAATAACAGTTCGGATACCGATGATCATTATTTTTCTAGAATCGTTCCACAGTTTTTTGTCGGTGATGTACTAAAGTTTTCAATTGCTAACTTATTCTTTGTGCCATTTTTCCTGCGTGTTAATTTTTTTGTTAGAAATTCCAGATATCAATAGAGGTCACATTAATCAAAGAACCTCAAAGAAACAAACACAGTGTAATAAAACACAATCTAGTTTGTGACTTATAACAGACCTTATACAATACCATACCGAGCATAATGATTATTATCTCCGTGCTGGGTCGTTTGCACACTGATAAGACGGTGTCCTTCATCATAATCGATTTTTATATAAAAATATATTAGACTCACTTGCCCTGTTCTTTTTCACCTTGTTTTTTTTTCTAAGATTTATTTGCAGAGTCAATCCAAATGAGACAAAATGTCCGGGACCGATATGCCCTACACATTTGACCAAGACCCCCTGGACATGGACTCTAGTCATGAGGTAAACTTTTTTTCTCTTTTTTTCTTTTAACACTTTTTTTCCAGCATCCACAAAGTTTTGGGTATGGTGGTACAAACAACAGAAGATCTGATTCAACATCTGGGGAGAAGAAGAGGAAAGCAGTTTCAATTGTAGATTCGGACAATAGAACCAATTCTCAGGTGATTTTTCCGAATTTTTGACTAGTTGTTTTTCATTGTAGGTTGAAAATTATTAGAACTTTCTAAAAGTGCTGAGAAAAAAAACAAAAAATTTAAAAAAAAAAGAGAAAGTTGGAATATGAGAACAGATTTCAAGCACATAAAAATATCATCTCCACTCTCTTTTCTTTTTTCAACCACAATAGTCCAATTTACAGCACTTGAAAACAAGAAACTATTCAACCTCAAACGCCCCTGACACAGAGATAACACCACTTCTTCATCCATCAGCGTAAGACAAGAGACATTCTAACACATTTTGCCCTTATAGCTTATTGTGAAAAAAAACAAGATTTTTTTTAGTTCTCTTCCAACTGTGGTCGGCTATGACGGTTTTAACGAGGATTACCAACCTGGTCAAACTGCGACAACTACACGATCGGAGGTACTTACTTGTCTGGTGTTTTTTTTTTCTCGATAGGGAATAACATTGTCTAGAAAACTTCTTCAAACTTCCGTCCCTATTCAAATTTTTCCGGCTTTGTTCCGTCAGACTAGTGCTTTTAGAGGTCACCCCGACGACTGAAGAGAAATGTTTGTTCAAGTTCTCCACTTGAAAGAAAAGTTCAACTTTTTACGAGTGCGAAAATGACGTTTTCGCTAGAATCAAATATTGGTTATATTGTATTGAATATTTTCAGATCGGACAACGGGAGCTCTCTAGAAAAAAACGACGTCGGCCGAGATACAACACACTTCAGTCATCAAACAAGCAGAAAAAGCCAAGGTGATGCAATGTTTCATAAGTTTGGAATGCTTTCAACGAAAAACTTTTTTTTCTCGCCCACGAAAATATTCATATGAGAAAAAAAGAGAAAAACATACTAGTGTGATGCTTTCTTCAATTGTTGACAAAGTGCCCATCATGTTACACTTTTTCATATTGATTTTCTTTTTTTCTTTTCGATTGGCTTCTGCTCAATGGGTGACCAACATTTTCCAAGGCAAAAGTTAGTTTACATAAGTCTCCATGTGATGAGAAATGGAATATAAAAAACTGATCATAAAAACCGTAGAAATCAGACACTTTATTAAATCACAAAAGTGAAAGAACTGATTGCGCAATGATTGCGCGAGAAAAAAAAGAAAGACAGATATGAGAAGGTGATCTCCAATAAAAGCGTTCGAGAGAAAGTGACACCTTTCGAACAAGCCTAAGAGGAAAAGTTTTTATTGCAATGGACGAGAGGTTTGCTTCTTTATTTCTCCACCTTTCCATTTTCCTTTCCCTCCCTTTCCAAATGAGGTTGTACAAATTTGATGTTGACGGTACAGCTTATACGCGCAAGCTATTGTCATTTTTATGTTAAACATAACTGGTTGTCCCTTCATTTGGACAAAATACTGTCTTTTGTCTCGTTTCCAGTACTGCAATGGTTGGAGTTAAGGAAAACAGGTGATATTCTGAAAAAAAAACTAGTTTTTGTTGTTCTCAATTTTTTTTCACAAGCTACTCGGTAGCTAGGATTTCAAAATCCCGAAATTGAATAGCTAATAATTCCAACAAAAATTAATGAACAAAAGATCAGTCATTTCTGTACGTAGACTGCTAGTGAAAATTCAGGAAATATAATATTCACGAGTAAAATTATGTATTCTTTGTACAATCTTTTATCATTTTTACAGGCCGTTCATCATATCGCCGTTTATGCCTATCTCAACACAGATATCGGTTGATGGGCCTAGATCATCTGTTTTAACTACAAAAGTCAATTATGTCACAAAAGCTGAACAACTTAGTATCAAAGAATCGTCGAATGGAAGTGAGAGTGACAGTGATGAGGAGAGTGAAGTCTCAGATGAAGAACAAGCACAGCCATTTTTGAAGGTGATTTTCTTTAAATCAATGATCACACTGAAGATGAACAATAGTATAGGAAAAGTTTGAACCCATCAATCCCGTTCGATTTTTTCAGGCTGCTTACAAAACTGTATCATCTCTGAATTCCCGTCAAATCTTGTCAATATCAATGCTCAGTCTTGCAAATTTGTGTTCCACAGTAGCCTTCTCATGCATTGCCCCATTCTATCCAGCAGAAGCAAAATTGAAAAACTTGTCAGAAACGCAGACAGGAATCGTTTTTGGAATATTTGAGTTTACCATGTTTTTGATTTCACCGCTGTTCGGTAAATATGTAAGTTGAATCTACACTGTTGGTTTTTTTTTTCAATAAAAATTCTTTTCCAGATTATTCTTATTGGAGCTAGAACAATGTTTATTGCTGGAATTGCCGTTACGGGAATGACTGCTATTTTATTCGGGTAAGTGTTCTTTTTTCAAGTTGAAATTCTAACAAATCTCAAATTCAGGTTCTTGAACTACCTCCCACCGGGTAACATTTTCTTCTGGTTCAGTGTACTGGTGCGAATATTGGAAGCTGTTGGAGATGCAGCTTTTGTAACCTCCAGTTTTGCAATCGCTGCGAAAAGTTTCCCAAATAATGTTGCTTTTGTTGTGGTAACCTATTCAATCTTAATTCATGTCATAGTAATTTTTATTTTCAGGGAATATTAGAAACATTTGCCGGGTTAGGATACACTGCGGGACCCGTGATTGGAGGATTTTTCTATGATATTGGAGGTTTCCAACTACCATTTTTAGTTCTAGGAATAGTTCTACTTGCTGCTAGTGTTCTTGCCTTTTCTCTCGTCGAAAATAGTAGAGGTTTGTTAACAAGTTCATTTCGAAAAAATTTCAATGGTTTACCTTCAGATGACGAAAGTTCTGAAGAAGACAAAGGAATGTTGGAAATTCTCAGGCTTCCTCAAATTTGGCTCCCCATATTCTCAGTAGTTTCTTGTGCAATTTCCTTGTCGTTCTTGGATCCAACTCTTTCTAATCATCTGGAATCGGTAAAGTTTTTCATCAAATAACAAATCATTCAATCTGATTTTCAGTTCAAATTGAGTCCCACTGAAATCGGGCTGATGTTTTTGTTATGTGGTGGATTTTATACCGCGATGTGTCCAATTTTCGGGGCGATAATGGACAAGTTTCATAATGGTGATACATTACTTCTATTCGGGTCTGTTGCCACACTTCTATCGATGTTTTTCATTGGACCAACACCTCTATTGAATGCCTATGTTCAAAAGTAAGTTTTCTCTTGATAGTTTTTTTGCTCATTTCATTAATGCACGAATTTTCAGAGATCTGTGGGTTATCGGTATCTCACTAGCTGTTCTGGGTCTTGCCGCGAGTGCACTTTACATTCCATGTTTCCAAATGTGTTTGGACGAAGTGAAGTGAGATTTTTTTTTAATTGACAGTAATTCAATAAAAATCATATTATAGGTGTCGAGGATTCGAAGATAATTTTCATACTTATGGATGTGTATCAGGAATTTTTCAAGCGGCATTTGGGTTTGGTTCTTTCATCGGGCCAACTTTTGGAAGTGTGGTTGTAGAAAATGTTGGGTTCAGATGGACCACCACGATGATTGCTTTTTTGCACGTTCTTTTGGTAAGGATTTAATATAACTATTCAAACAAAAAAAAGGTGAAGATGAAAATTACTATATCTTCATCACGTCAGTTTCTAATTATTATGCAGTACCAATTACTCATCCTTCACATCAAGTTTCAATTCCCATCATATTTCAGAGTACCGTGGTTCTTATGGGTATAATTATCAAAAAATGCAGGAATTAAATATTTTATGTGTGAATTCTTTTTATCTGTGAATACTTCCGTTCCTCTTTGTATGATTTCATATTTTCTATTGCCTTCATTCTAACTTAACTAGTGATATTGCCTGTCATTGAAGGGCATTTATAATAAAGATTTCTTATTGCAAAATGATGTTTCTCAAAATCCTCCCGCCTACTCACAAAAAGCACGAGAGTTTAGAGAGGATCGCTGAACAAACAATCGGTTTTATCTTGCTTATATATACACAAGTAAGCCAGGTATCTCGGATTTTTCTCCATTTTGAAATTTTCAAAGTTTCTGTATTTGAAAAAATGGAAAAAGAAACGGTGAGTACGAAGTTTCTTCTAAAACAAGCGGGAAAAAACCTTTTCGATCCATTTCTTCCTTCAGGATTACGCTAAACAACAAGCCGAAAAACACAAACGGAAAATCATTTTACCAAGCTGTATCTCGTGGGAATATGGTTCAAATAAGTTTGCTTCCCAGAAAGGACAATCGGCTTTTGGCACTATACGAAATACAAGTGAGATAAAAATCAACCAAAATCAAAACAGTAACGACATTTTCAGAGTTGAACAATGATTCCGACGTTCAATATTGGCAGAAGAACGACGTGGTTCATTATGTTGTGAGTGCTTTGAATTTATCATAAATTTTGAAAAATATTTTCAATAGTAATCTAAGAAGATCAAAATAGTATTCTTCACAGCAAAAAAAAACCACCAGCAGTGCACCGTATGAAGGCTGGTCGGTTCTTAACAATCATCTTTTTTTATGTTTTTGAAAAATGGGCGGGCCTAACCTAAAAACTTCTCATAAAATCATTCATAATATTGGGTTGTACAAACACATAACTTGCAGTATGAGCAAGTCCCGAATACTGACGAGGACGCTGACGAAAAAGCTGGCAAATCAGAATCCGGTAAGTTAGATTCATTATTTCTCTAGTACTGATGTTCTTCAGATGCTAAAACTTCTGCTCCATCTTCATCTGTGCCAAAATTTCAAGCACAAGGACCAGCGAACACTGATGATGAACACTATAAAGCTTGGATTGGAGGACAGGTACCTAGTTATTATTTCATACACGTAGTTACAACTTTTTGTTCAGACTACTACGTTCACACCGACCAATGGTCATTAAAAAGATCATATGAAACAAGAATTCAATTGTATTTTACTACCACATTTTCATAAATATATATAACACAGTAAGAATGACTTGTCGTATGAAATGGCGAAAAAAGTAATAATTTAATGGAGAAACACACCCATGAACACAAAGAATACAAGGTCTTTGAACTTGATAGAGGTTTAAAAAATGATAAAACGAGCCATGAGGAAAAGAATCCCCAAGATTCCGATTGAGGCAGCGACTTTGAAAATTGTAGATCTTCTGTTGAGAGCTTTAGCATCGTCACGGTATTTCTTGCTCATTCCTGACAGCTCCGACGCGCGATTCTCCAGAACTGAAAAAAATTGGATTTGAGAACTTAACTCAGAAAGTGACATCTATAGTTTTGTAATAAATTATGAGAATAACTCACTATTCAATGCCTCTCCACGATGAATAACGTCTTCGATATTTGTGACCATGATTCTAGTGACATCTTGAAGCTCATTGGAAACCGCGTTCATTGTGTGTTTGTTGACGTCTCCATACCTCTGCTTAGCTTGTTGGATGTATTTGTCTGAAATCAAGCAGTTATTTTCATATGTTCCACCTCTCCAGGAGTCCTCCTCTTGCAGAAATTTGACTTCTTTTTTATTGCGTTCTTGTCAGTCAGTGGCTAGTGGCTTTGCATTCTATTTATGTTTTCTATACCTCACAAGATGGTTATTGTTAGTTCAAATTTTCTCGAAACTCGTCAAATGAGACCCTTGTCATCTCACACTCACGACTTCGCCAATAATTAATAATAAAAATCGTTTAACTCACCGAAATCAAGGAAGTGATACGGACGGACGACTTGTTCAACTTTCGAGCTGTATGAGTTCAAGAACTCTTGTCCGATGTCGTTGAGATACTGGAATGCAGCTTTCCGTGGGAAATTGCGGTCACAAAGCACGAGTGCGCAGATGTTCTGGATGATCACGTAGCTGAAAGAAAGTTTGGTTCAGGAAACGTAGTTTATTCGGGTAAATATGTTTGCAGGTGATTACGTTTCTGACTTCTGCTCAATTTTTTTCCGTCTTCACAAAAACAAAATTATGCTATCACGTCTATTCCTATTTGGATAAGATATGGGGTTACATCTGTAGTTTCCTGCTATTTGTTTCTGCCAGTTTGTACTTTCTGTTCGCTAAATACTAGTTTTGCAACAACTCACTGGAAAACGAATGGTCCACTTTCGACTGTTTGCTGAGCTGGTGCTCCATTCAGTTTTTTGAACAGCATCTTCGCCTGGTTTGAGTATTTCACCATGCCCGAGTCTCCCTGAAAAAAAAACGAAATTATAATAAAACTGAGCAAAATCTTAGCATTTTTTGTTAAACTTATGTAAAATTCGCTGGATAGTGAATGAACAAAAATATGAAATTCGCTATTTTTGATTGAAGAATTGAAAAAAAAACTCACACTGCGATCATTTCCTTCGATCGAAGTTGCCAAAATTAGTCCATCTCTGACTCGTGCAATCAGTGTCAACTCCATTTTCCTGCAAATTCGATATGTAACGGTCAAATAAACATTAATATAGATAGAAAACCGATAAAAACGTTCTTTGCGCAACAACACAATGCAAATGAAGGGTGTAAGAGGGCAGATGGTGAAAGACGAGGAAAGAGAAGAAAGAAACGTCGACTAACCACGTTGGCTGTTGCGCTGTGCAAACGCGCCCCGCTGAGAGAGTAGAGGACAACGAGAAAGAAAAAGGAGGACCCCCGGGCAGTGCTGTAGAATGCGCATCCCGGTGTATTGATCGCCCCTCTTTTTTCTCCAAAGGTCAAAACAACAAGACGTTCACTCAAAAGATGAATGGTACAACAAATGCGGAAAATGCAGGGGGTTCGGGTTCAGACAACAACGAGGAATTGGTTATTTCTAAAGAAAAAGTGAGTATTTTTCCTTCTGCACTTTTGAAACAGTATTTGTGAATGAGTGAAGAATTATTACGTCGATTCGCAATAAAAATGTGCGATTTAGCGACACAGGGTGGCTTTTGAATATTGCGACGCATTTGAGCGAGCGTATCTCAAGAAATACAATTTGGAAAAGTCTATAAGTTGACAAAATATTTTTTCAATATGCGTGAAAACAAGAGAAAATGTGAATTGTATCATTCTGTCACCTCTCGTTATGATGGCAGCCTTAAGACGCCCTGGGAAAACACCTGCTGCGGTACGGAGGTATCCCAAAGGAAGGTGGTACTGTTCTTCGACTGAGTGGGGGTTGCAAACAGACCTTTTTTTTGAAAAACTGACACAAAAAAATCAAACATGTTCGAAGTAAAGGAAAAAACAGGCCATCCGTCTCGTTCTAATGGTCCTCAAACTAATTAAACTAATTTTGAGTCATTTTGGACGTTTTTGCCACTTTGTTGTATGTCCAATATTGTTGTCTTTGATATTCTTGGACAAACAGGAGTATGTGGCTCTCCAAAATCTCACCCCAATAGTTCGTATTTTTGATTCTGATCCCTCGAATGGCGAAAAGCAAGGACACAAGCCACCATCACACTAGTTTAACGAGATGTCGTACAAATTGTCCCGCTGTTGACAAAATAATGTCAAAAATTTGTATCCAAGCACTCACTGTCTTTGAGAATTGTATTCGACGATCACTTTGAACGAATTCTCGTGCTCTATAATACATTCACCAAATGTTCGCCAGCTCGCAGACGCTCAGCTTAACCATTCTGCAGAAACAAAAGCTATGTAGCTTAAAGTTCCTGAAAACTATAAAATGATGTAATAATGAAAATTTCAAAAAAAAAAACTGAGGTCTCCCGAAAAATGACCCTCGGCCTCCAGTTGAGCGCCAAAAAAGCGTTGCAATATTTAAATGCCACCCTGTCCACTAACACGAATGGACATCTTGTGTGAAAAACTGACAGAATAAATATGTTTGTCGCGCAAACTAGTTACTGTTTCATACAAATCTTTCGTTTTTTTTTCACAGACTGAGAATAAATCGGAACGAGTACATCCCCATCATTGGTGTGGTCAACACAAGTTTGAAGCAGATTCTCCCACAAATGTCTATGATTATACCACCACAAAGATTAGAGAGAAATCGGCAATGTGCAAAGTAGCAGAAATCGCTCGTTTCAACAAAATAAAGCACTACTACGATTTGCAAGATGAGAGTGGACCAGCACATAAGAAACTGTTTACGGTTAAATTAGTTTTGACTCCTAATGAAACATATGAAGGTGGGGATAAAAGCAAACTTGAAAAATTACTAAGTTTCTCGAAAAACTTCAGGCAGTGGCCCATCGATCAAAAGAGCTCAACAAGCATCGGCGGAAGAAGCTGTTAAACATACACAACTTCCAATTCCGTCAGACAAAAATGCAAGAAGAAAAGGCAGTGGTAATATTTTCACGAATGAGCATTAATTTGTAGTTTGTTTTCTGACAAGACCACGCCCGTTAACGGACTACCAATAACAATTTTGTTTTGAAATCATATTTTTTTTCAGAGATTGCAAAACCATATCGCGTCCTCCAAAATGTTTGTCGAGCTCTTCGTTACTCTGCGCCGACGTATATCACATGTAATCCCCCGATGTATCCAGACGTACCTCCACAACATATAATTCTTCCACCTGGGGTCCTGCCTCCTTTCCAACACCCATTGCCATACATGCACGGACCACATTTGATAGCGGTACATTTTTTGAATTATTTTGAACAATTTTGAATTCTCAGAGTCATTGTTGCGATGAGATTTTCACTCAATTTTCAAAAAAATTGAACAAACAACGTTCAATTTCAGGTGATAGTCAACATCGATGGGAAATCTATTGCGACAGGATTAGGAGACTCTTTTCTCAGTGCCAAACAAGACGCCGCTATCAAAGCTCTGGCAGTTTTGACCCCTTTGATGCGCGAACAACAACAAAATATTGTTAACAATGAAAACATTTCTACCGAAGTGAGAATTTCATTAAGAAGATTTTTTGATCAATTTTCCGCACGAATTTTGAACAAGCAGACAACATGTTGAGTTTTCAGGACGTTGTACCAGTTCACAAGCAAAAGTCAGTTATTAGTGATATCCATGAAAGAGCACACCAATTGAAGCTCAGTGTAATTTTCGAGATACTGAAAGAAGAAGGACCACCTCATGATCGTCAATATGTTGTCCGATGTGCATTTGTCACCAGCACAAAAGAAGTGCAAGCAGAAGCTATCGGCAAAGGAAAAAAGAAGAAGTTTGCGCAACAAGAAGCATGTACGCAGTTGTTGAAAACTGTTGAGCATCTTAGTATGTTATACAGTATTTTTGAAACTCCAAGTCGTCTATTTTTCAGGACCTCTACCAAATCCTGTCACGCTGGCCACCACTGTTTGTAAGACACAAAAGAAACTTGCATCAATTAACAAAGAGCCAAAACGGAAAACGATTGTGAAAGATAAGAAAATGGATCCACTATACGGCCATCAAATCAACCCAGTTTCCCGATTGATCCAAGTAACACAGGCAAAAAGTCGTGAACATCCAACGTTTGAGTTGGTAGGTGAGCATGGTGTAAGCAAATACAAAGAGTTTGTGATCCGTGTTCAATATGGAGATGAAACCCGTGAGGGTAAGGGACCCAACAAACGACTAGCAAAAAGAGCGGCTGCTGAAGCAATGCTGGAAACAATTGGTTTTGTAAAACCTCTACCACCACCAGGAAAAAGTTTACTGAAGAAAAACTTGGATTGTAATGATTCTACAATGGCAGTTATATCTCATTGGACCGGTCCTCCATCTCCGGTTGAGCCAGTCAAAGAGATTCCGAAAAGGTATTTAACTGATCAAGTTTTTTAAAAGAAAAAAATTGTTCCTAATTTTCAGTGAACCAGTTAAAAAAGTGGATGCGGCTCAACAATCACCGAAAAAAGATGTGGAGGATACAAATCGAGGAACATCACCAGATAACGAAAAAAGACGTGTCACTTTCAACTCTGAAGTTCATGCTTGTCCTCCCCCAGGTGAGAAACAGAAGCTGATCATGAGTTTCGATTTGTCGAACCGAGCTTTACTAGAAATACGAACATCGATCATTTTATTGCAGGAGATCAGGACTACCCGACTTCCATCATTCAATCACTCAAAAAAGACGCTATCGTAGAAGGCAAATTTAGGAAATTGAAGCGATCGAAGGAAAATCGTCGGTCTTTAACGATGGAACAGCTACTGGAGCTATCTGAAAAAGCAGAACACTTTTTGAATTCGAAAGTTGCTACCCCTCTTGCGAGTGAGTTTGATTTCATAAAAGCCATTTTGGAGCTTGTCGTTCTGAAACCTTTTGTTTTGGCAGTAATGTTCAAATTGACTGATTACAAAATCTTCTGAATCCATTTCGGTAATAAAATAATTCATTCAGCGGAAAATGGAGACCCAACAATTCTAACTGCACGTCATCAATTGGATCAGCTGTCGGAAACATTCAAATTCAGCGTGGGGTATACCGCTTTCCCCCCGGTTGGACCGAACAATTTCACAATTGTGTCGATAGGATTAGATACACCATTGGTGAGTGAAGCTTGTATAAAATTATGCATCTTGCTTTGAGTTTTCTGAGCATTTCAGCCTTTTTTATATCTCAGATGAGGTTGCGCGTAAAGCCAGATAGATAGTTTTTTTTATAGCTATGTAGCCTAACCTTGGTCAACTTGATGCTGTCATTGCTATGGGCGTTTAATTCAAAATAATTCTTATAAGGCGTGTTGTTACCCATGAAGTGTTTTGGAGGAACACATTTCTAGTTCACTAGGAATTGATATCAATTCTACCACAGTTTTAAGTTTTATATTCCCACAAACGCTGAAATTACAGGTTGGCCACGGAGCTGGTCTATCGACAGCTGACGCAGATGAGAAAGCTGCTTACGACGCCATAATTAAACTGAGGCAGTTATACTCATCAGCAGTTTCCCCAACTAACCAAACAAATGCTCCAATGACTTCTCCCACTCCTATCCCTTCATAGTTAATTTTTCATAGTCTTTTCGCAATACACTAGTCTTGAAATACTTTGTTGGTTGTCTTACACGGTTTACCTAATGTTTTAACTTTGTAGTCCGCATAGTCAGTCTGTGAGTAAGTTTAATATCATTCCTGTTTAATTATTTTGACTTTTTTGTTGCAGAATGAATAATTCTGTGTTCTTTGCAGTGCACTTTAAATCATATCTCGTAATATTTGTCGCCTTTTCCATAATTTGTACTGAACCTCCTGATGAAAAGCTTTGTGATTATGAATAAATTTCTATGTATTTCTTTTCGTCCATTTTTTCTGTATTATGGTTTCAAATTTGAAAACTTTTTCTGTTATTTTTCCGAGAAGAACAATAATTGACACATTTAAAACGAGCAATATTTCCTAAACAAAAAATTGTGCACTTCAATGTTATTTGAGTTTTGATCACGTTTCAAATAATGATAGATATATAATGCACACATTAATTTTTCAAATAAGAAATTTGAAAGCATTGAATTATAAAAAGGAACATAGAAAGAAATGAAAAGTATGAAAGAAAGTAAATCATCAGCCGAATTTTTTTCTTTGACACATGAAAAATACACTTTTGCGGAGAGAATCAGGGTTTGAGATAATGAAGTAAAAAAGAATACTGGTTTTTTTTTCAGAAAGAATAAAAATGAATTTCCAAAATTGAAGCAATCTACTATAACAACAAAAATTGAAAGAACAACAATAAAAAGAGTGTTACTTCGCTAAGAAGATTTTTTGGAGGAAATCGTAATGACAAGTTTGGCAGGCTAGCAGAATTATTATTGTTTTCACTCCTTTTTGCTTTTCGAAACTGTTTGAATCTTTTGTGACATTCCTTTTTTCTTGTTTCGCAGTGAATCTGAAAAATGTATTTTTTTTCTCTCAAACTTCCGGAGATAAATTACCTGAGCAGCGAAAAAATCGTGTTGAACAGATGGCGCGTTTCCCATTGTAACACCCGGCGATACTATTCCCTTCACATCACATGGATGAATGCAGTCGCATTCATGACGCCAACTATCGATGTCCATGTCTGGAATTGAGCTCTTTGAAAAGGTTTACTTTTGAATAGAATTGAATTTTCATAAAAAATGAATATTGAAAACGCTTTGCGTTTCTATCTTTTGGTAAGCATAGATTGACATTCTTTAAAAGCTCACGCTGTTTCTGCTTCCAAAGGTGGTCACCTCAAAAAAAGTAAAAAAAAAAGTTTTCTAACTAAAATCCTGCTCACAGCAGATACAGAAAAGTTTGCATGAAAATTGAGCACGCGCGATATAGCGGTTCCGTGTCTAGTCGGCATTTGACAGGCTCCAGGTCTTGTTTCTATGACCTTTTTCCTTCTCAGTGCACTTTTTTAAAAATACTTTCCTTGAATCAAAAATTACTGCAGAAGGATGAAGAGGAGAAACGATAAAAAATTCGAAAATCCTAGAAATACCTCTGCATTGAAATGATGGATGGCCTGCATAATCCCAGAGTTTGGCAGGAGCTAAATGTGGGCAGGCAAGTTGTGTATAGTAGCACCAGTTTATACATGATGGTCGCTGCCATATTTGAAGCGATTGCACCAGTAACCATCGACGATACCATATCTGAAAATGGGTATTATGACATAGAGGCACTTTTTTTTTTTGAAATCGGTGGTTGAAAAACTTTGGAGAATAAGTAAATGTTTAGAATATTAAAATAGTTTTGAAAATGTTTTAGGCTTCTAGATTCCGTTCCTTTTTTACTATACAATTTGTCCGATGAGTTTCAGTATCATCGATACTTTGCAATTCGAATTCTCAAAAATTGAAAGATTTTTATTTGGCAACAGTTGCCATGAAGTCTCTCAAACTTACTTTACAATTTTCACATGTAGCATTTGGAGAGAATGGTCTTGTTGCAGAGGCCGTGTCTATAGCTGGAAGGCAGTCAAAACGTGATAGAGTTGTGTCGAAAGACCGATAGGCTTCATTAAGTTTACGAAGAGTGCCTGAAGCAATATTCATCAAAATCTTTTTCTTCTTCATTTGCTTTTTGAAAAACAAACCTGAGATCCTTTTGAAACATGATGTGCAACGATTGATACTGCCCGAGATGCAATCCATACCTTTCTCGCCGGTGTTCAGCTGCCATGTTTCTGTACTTTTCAAGCCAACGGAAAACATCTGAAAATTAATTGTCATTGGTTTCTACTGATCAAAAAAACCCACTTCAAATAAGGATAACGGCTGTAGTTCTGGAAACAAAAAAACGTGCTTCAAAATTCTAACTCGAGTCTGTGTGCCCGCTGAACAGATTTCTGGAATGATGTTGTCCGACCAAACAGTGCAGCGATCAGTTACAGTTTCATTAGGCTGAACATGAACTTTTTTGAAAAATGTTGTCAAACAAAAAGTTACCTGCGTGAAAAACCCAAAATTTTTACAAGGAGGAATCGTATTGGATAAATGAGATGCCGAAGCGCAATTGAATAACATAAATAATTGTATAATAAGTATACTCTGAAAATAAGAAGATTAGATAGGCTGAAAAAAAATTTCATTGAAAACTTACATCATAAAAATACCGAAAAATATGATTGGTCCAACATCTTCTCGGTGAACTAGTTTTTTTCGAATCGGATAATATTTGAGGGGAAGGCACAATGTTAGAAGGCTTCAACCATAATCTATTGGATAAAACATTTTGGAATATAAAGTGTTCTCTCTCATCATTTTGTCTATCTTGGTGTTCCACATAGTGGATACGGAAATGATCGATATATTCGATAATGGAACCAAACGCAGGTTTTGCTTCTCGCCGGGCGTAAAAAATATTTTTTCGATGTGAAAGAAGAGATGAACGAAGAATTGGCTTTTTTTGGTGTAGACGCTTGTATTGTAGCGCTTCTTTTGTGTAGGGCGTGCGAGGCCGCATCGTGCGCGGAGATTCCACGCATGTCAGGCTAGCCCGCGCACTTCGGAGCACATCTAACTACTTTCTGAAATAAAATACAGTTTTTAACATTGAAACATGGGATACTCGATCAAAAAAAAAACGCAATTTATATAAGTTTTCGAATATTAAGATGAAGAAGACAGTGCAATATTCAAGATGTGTAACACATTGTCATTTTTTTCAGACTTCTTTAGAAAAATCAAAATTTCTATCGCCTTTGGTTGTAACTCGGCAAAAAAAAAGCTTTGGAACAGAAACTAATCTTTTCGAGAAAATCGAAACTCACGATTCGAAAAAAATGAAAAAGTGAAAGGAATATCTATTTCACAAACGCTAAACGCACTGGATTTTTGATGCATACACAAACATACACATGCAAGAGACCTTTGGCCCATATGGCGAAATTCCCGCAGGCTCTCTATTTTCCCTCTGCCTTTCTCCTTTCGAATTTTCAACCGGAAACAACTGGACAAAAAGTGTTTGGGTCTTCTGGGAGATTTCTGCGTTTCGAGGATTCTGGGAATATGAAATGAAGCAAAAGAGAAAAAAAAAGAGAATACTCATGAAAATCGAATAGCATTTGGAGTGTGCAAACCGCAAATCATGCATTTGGGATAGCTATTTTGATGTGAACAAAGAAAAGAATATTTCTTGTCGTTAAAAAAGTTGAGAATGACGTTAAAAGATGCTCCGTTTCAACAAACAACTCTCGAAAAACGCAGAAAGCTATCTTTGTATAAATAAAACAAAAGGCATGCAAAAGAGAGAATGTCATGAAAACATACTCTCTATACCAATACATCTCTTTACATGCACATCTTCGCACACATAGACATACGCATCTTCATACGAAAAACAAAAAGAGCACCACTCAGAACAAATGAGATACTAAAAACCGGACTGAAAAACCAGGACAACGAGCAGAAGGGAAAGACAACTGAATAGATATTGCTCTTCCAGAAAAATAGAATGCCTTATCTTCTCTTTTTTCACAAAGAAAAAAAACACTAAAGGATATAGGATTTTAAATAAGTTATCGTGACGAGCCGGTCCCATAGGACTTAATTTAAATTACGCCCAGCTTGATGGATGTGAGAGAACGAAAACTACTACGAAAGAAAAGATGGAAAAGAGAAACTGGAAGGAAAAATGATGGCAATAGCGATGCTTTATTATTTTACTGAATACCTTTTTTTCAGAAAACTGTACCAATTTTTTTTACTTGGGTCTTGCTCACAACAAAAATGATTATGTAAAACCTTCACAGACTTTCTTATAGAAGAATTAATGAAAGCAGATAAATGCCCGCAAAATTTGTTAATGAACTGAAAAATCGTCTCAAATCAAAATTTTTTTTGTCAAGCGTGAAGGATACTATGTTTCAATTAAAAAAAATCTGAAAACAACATTTCTTAGGATTCTAAAAATGACAGATTTTGTGTTCATAATTTTGAACCTTGTTGCTTGTGTGTATTGTTTGAAGCTGTACATCTAACCTTCATTTCAGGGTGTACTATTCGAAAGTTCGACTAAAAATGTGTACATAGTGAAACATTTTGATCACTTAAACATGACAAATTTTTTTGAATTTGTATTTTGATCAGGTTCTAATTATCTTAATTGGTACAGGAGTCAAACCATGTTTTTCCATTCCAGTTCAGTGAAAACTTGGATTTTTATCCACCGATAAATTTTTCCGACATCCTTCGTCCAACTTTTTCGTCATCATCCAAATATACGTCACTTCTCTTAGCTTAGTACCTCATTCCAACAAGCTATTGACTAAGGACAATCGGACCACTCAAACGGAACTAATACATCACTTTCCGCTTTCTCACACTCAACCAACGTTAGAAAAATCAGTTAACCCGAGAGGGGACAACATAAAATTAAGTAGAAAAGAAAAATGGCAAGTATTTTGGAATGAAAATAAGAAGACGACGATGGCGACCGCGAAACGCAAAAGAAAGAAAAAAAAAGAAGAAGAAGAAGAAGAAGATGGAGAAAACGAGGGATGATGCAAAAGAAGCAGTAGTAGTAATGGCGAGGAGCATCAACTTTGAGCAAGGGTGGGAAGGGGGGAAAAAGAAGCAAGGGGCCTAACCACTTCAGTAAATATCTTGCCAGTAGCATTAGCCCTCACTGTTACCCTGTCGTCTCCCTTAACTTCCTACTATTCTCATCTGTTGGGTGCCCATTCTTTCCCTCGCGCCTTTTTCCATCTTCTGTCTTCATACTCGATGCTTCTGCTCGCCAACCGCATCGGACGCGCACAGCGCTTTACAACAACAACTTCTTTTGGGACAAACTCATAGTTGCCAAATGGAACATCCTCTTACTTTTATTCTATTTCCTACTTGTTTCTCTTTTTCGAAACCTACCTAAACTTGGACAAAATACTTTTTCAGGTTCTAAACCGTCCGGTTCATTTCAAAAACTGTATTGAATCGGAGTTTCAAACCCACTTCTTCTGGATGAAATGTATACCGCACCAAGAAGACTTTAACATATTTTTATTCATTGATTATTATCATTTTGACATATAGAATAGTTATGTTGTCACTATATTCATCACGTTTGTTTAACTAACTCAAGTTCCAGAATGCTGCCCGACGTCTAGAACAACTTTTTGACGCGTTTGAAACCAGTGAAAGCTTCAATCTGAAATTGAGGAATAAATTTCCGGTACCAACTACAACCAACCAGGAAAAGAATGACGAGAATGACTGAGAGGACGATGAGTGCGATGGTCGACCAACTCACTTAAAAATTAACTGCTGGTGGTTCAATTTAACTTTGAAAACTTTGAAACTCACTTGGCTCGCTTTTTTTCTCAATTTTGTAGATTCGTTCAGCTCGATGTTTTTTTCGGATTTCCGTTCCTTCTTGCCCAACACGACGTCTTCGAAGCTCTTGGTCCGCCATTGTTTAGTAGCTCTCGTTTCAACTAACACGATTTGAATGGAAAATGGAGAAGAGAAATGGAAATGGATATGTAAAGTGGAGCGGGAAAGAGAAAAGCCAGCCGTTACCTGGGTAACTGTGTTAACCATAGAAAAGAGGTATCAGGAGGAAATTGAAATAGCAAAGGAGTTGAGAGGTACTAGATGATATTACTTCCATTCTTTGAAGCAGGTGAAAAATAGAAAGTGCGTTTTATAGGTACACATAGCATTTGCCTACCTAGTATTATCAAGGAGTGCTGGAAACGGAAGTGAAGTGATGATGATTTAAGCTACAATCCTCAAGTGAACAAGTAGTAATGAGAAAAAATATATAGACTGTTCTCTATTTTTGTATTCCCATGATGATTGGAAAAAAATGCTCGATTATTACTCAATGTTTTGTGGTAATTGGAAAACAGAGTTTTTTTTTTCCGAGGAAAGGTGAAAATAACAAACAAATTTGCGTTCTGATATGTTTATAACTTATTTTATTATTCGTTCAGATGTTCTAAACACTTAATAAACATGGAAACTCAAAAAACCCGTTCGTTTTCACTTGATTTCGTTATTCACCACTCGGTCGGCACATTGCCCACAAATAGTTGGAGTTCTGATCTTGAATTTGAGCGGTCTAAGGAATTTGTCTGAAATTAGAGCCATATCATTATCTTTTTTGATTGAAATGCTCATACCAATGCTCGATGTACACATAACGCGATTTCATGCCATTTGGACGATGTGAACATATTTTTGTATTCTTCGTGTTCAAATATGTTTTCAATTTCAGCAGAACTTTTTGAAGACGCTAGTAGTTCTCGGATATGCGCGTCTTGTTGGATGAGGTTTTTCCATCGGACTGAAAAAATTTTGTATTTTTTTTTCGAGAGACTGGTTTTTCTTTCCTTCCAAATTTAATTATAGACTTCTTGAAACTTTCAAGTTTTTACTCCCAGATTCACTGAATTTTCCAAACATGCTCACGTGGCCTACTGGAAACAAGGAAACCAAGTACGTCCCTAGGGAAGTAGTGAAAAATCAGAGACAAATGGTTTTTTTCAAACTTTTGCACATGAATTTCATTTTTCTGTCTCGAGAAAAATGCAAAGATTCGATCAGATTTTTTTCAAAATGTGTTGATAACCTACTGATTTCTTGCTCAGTCAATTTTCGGTATCCAAATCCTCTTATTGGCAACACACAATCCATTAGAATTTGAAGATCACTCAAATCACCATTTCCTTTTCCTTCTGAAAAAAATAAAACACTGAAATTTATGCTAATTCCCAAATTGCCTTTTGAAGCCGTTGCGGTTTCCGCTGCATGTACAATTTCAGTAATTGACCGGAACGATGATACAGCTCCGTCTTCATTCCTAATCGGCTTTGGATGTCTTTGAGTTCGTTTTTCATATGGTCTCTGGAAAGCAGTTATCGATGGTTTTATACACTCGGAACAGCATACCTCATATCTCGATTCTCTACCCACATCCACTTCTCGTTCATCGTGTATTTCAGAACTGTAAGCGTATGCCGGACTAGCCATGTTGTTGTACTCACCAAGTGCATATGTTTTCGACACGAATTCTTCCAAATTCGATCTGCCAAACTAACAGAATATTATGGTTTTTTGTATGGTAACTCACTTTAAGGGAAGGTTAGGATGAGCTGATGTTTTCGTTTGTAACTTCTTAATGCTCGGCTGTCTCCTACCGGAATCTTTTTTGTTGGAGCTCTAGAAATAAAAACGATTTTGCATAATTTGAAAGAGAGATAAATGTATGAAAAAATATCAGTAAGGGTTTTTTTCAGTTTTTTTCTTAGACACTGCTGAAAACAGAAAACTATTCCTAGTCTTGCAAGTTGTCTACGGGATTAGAGCATTGAAATAAACCCAAAATGCAAATATTTGACCGTTTTTATGTTTTTTATTGGTGAAATAAACAATACATTTTGAAAATATAAAAAAATTGTTTTGGATTCTGTAAAGCAAAACTCACATTTGATTTCATAACCGTTGCTAAGTCATGGAAGCTGCGAGTAGTTCTTTGTGGTCTGGAATATTCATTTTTGAGGGTTTATTTGTTTGAAAAATCTAATATGAGATTTGAGCATTTGAGAAAACTCATGCTTGCTGTTCAACTTACAAGCGATTCAAAAATCAACAAAAAATAATATATTTTTACAGCCTGTGAAATTGATCATGATTGAATTTGTAAAGAACTTACGATGCGGTGCCATATTCGTCTCCTGAATTTGTAGCAGGCCATGTTCTATCTGAAAACTACGTTATTCCCGAAAAAGAATAATGGAAAAATTTTAACATATGAAATAGTAGAAAATTGAGATTTACTTCCACTCCTTATTGGACCGTTGAATAATATATACCTGACACTCTATCCATCAATAACCTTCTGTTCCTTGATGTCAAATTTTTTCGTAGACACATCAGGCAGAAACCCATCAAAATGAAAAACACCAGTATGATCAGGATGACGGCAGCAATGAAAATGGTAGAGAAAGAACGTTTTTTGGTGGTTTCATTCGAGTTCAAACCTGAAATTGGAAAAATGAATAGATGTGGGAATATAGTGCTACAATATTTTCATCTTTCAAAATAACTGCTCATTTTCTGAAAATCATTGTGAAATAAGAATAATTTCCTATTCATAAATTGTTGGAAGGAAAGCTGAGCAATCAATAAGAATATCTTCAACTTGTGAAACTTTCTGATGGATGTTGTACCTTCAAAGGCAGACTCCGACAATAAAATAACTCACCGATGTTTGAGCTTCCAAAACTGTTGAAGTTTTCATTGCTTCCGGCTGCTCCGAACCCATTTTCTTTCATTTGATTATTTTCGTTAGTTTGGAACGCTGTCGTTGCAAATTGTTCCAAATTGTTGCTGTTTTGTGTAGATAGTAACCGTGAAATCCCTGAGCCAACAGACGAATCTGTTATTCTAGACTGGCTATTTGCTAACTCATTATTTTCAAAAGATTGCTGAACTGATTCCTGAAAAAAACAAACGTACAGTATATTTTTGCATACATTCAATTTACCCCAGTAGCCTCGTCTACACTCAAACTTGTTTTTGACTGCGACGCACTTGAAGATAGTTCAGAATTATTGGAAGGTCGTATTTCGGCTTCAGGATGAGCAAAACTGAAACAAGTTATACACCTGTTTTTGAATCGGATGCCTCACTTATCGATGTTGAAATTTGAATTTATGATAGGCAAAGTCATTGTCTCTACTGTAGGCAACCCATAGACACACTTCACAGTAACTGATTGATCTTCTTCCAATATTACGACTGGGTTTTTGCCAATACGAATTCGATTTTGGAATACGTTTAGAGCAGGCTGGAAAAACGAAAAAAAAAATGACGAAAACAACTAAAATAGGCCAAGTTCGTAAAAAACCATTGGAAATCCTAAAAAAAAACTTACAATCTGAGTTAGGCAAGGATCATTGAAAACTGCTATTTCTATTATATATTTCGTTTCTCCGTTTCCTCGAAGTCGGCATTCCGGGCGACCTACAAAGATTTTTTGTACTTGTGCCCAAGATTTTTTACAAATACCTGAAACACCCACAACGATCCAGTCTGTAAATTTTCCGCCAGGTAGTTGTGTGGGGTCAAAATTCACTTCAATTGAAATCAGCTGAGAGCCGCATCGAGGTGTTACTGAAATTCAGTTCTGTGAACGTTCACTTCTGTTTATTTTAATTTTTGATTACCCTTTCAACTCAGATTATCAAGTGATTGCGATATAAATTTCTTTGAAATACCATTGTACTTAATTGTTTCCGTTTGTTTGAACTAGTCAATTCTAGAACAAATTATTCAAATGTTCTCTGCGGAAGACCTTGAACAGAAAAGTAAGCGCATTCCTTGCA
>GL379848.1:200774-211014 GCA_000143925.2 Caenorhabditis brenneri | reverse complement strand
AGTTATGTAAAAAAATATGAATAGTATGCTGGGATTAGCGAGCTCTAACTATGTTAGTCGATACCAGACAATGTGGAATAACTCGGACTGATTCATTCAATGCCAAGAGGGGTCCACGTATATCAGAAGCAAAATTTGATACACGTTAAATGCCTATCCGCTGGTTGTTCTCATACAGAAGCGTTTTGGTTCTAATCATGTTCATTTCTTATTGAAAGGGACGGTCTATCAACATTACTTTTTGTAAAACGAACTATTTTGTTCAATAAATCATGTTGTTGACTTTTTTCCTAATTGCCAATTTTAAACATTTTGACCGAAGCAATTGGAACCGAATCAGGACATTCCTTTTGTCAAAACAATCAATTTTGTGCAACGTTTCAACACTTCTCCTGAATGAGATCATGATGAAAAAACCTCGAAACATAACAGATACTGTATCCCTTAAATTATCTCTGTTCAATGGTTTGATTTGAACCGCTTTCCATAACAGAAAAGCGATGCAATTTCCGCTCGACTTGTTGTTATTGATGCTCAATTTCCTTTGCCTTTCATTCATATGATATAATACTGTACGAAGGCACCATGGACCGGAAATTTGGTAGTGAGAAGGGTGTGGCTAGACCTCAAAAATATTTTCAGTATTCGTATATCTCTCACCCCCAACCACCTCTTGATTGTTTGTCGACATTTTTGGAGGAAATACACATATTTCTTGGGCATGTTATTTCCTTCTATTGTTATTCGAATTTGAATTTCGGTATCAATTCTACGATTTTTATTACTCAAGGCCTTGCCCAATATTATTGTGCTGCCTTCATAATAACGGTTGGTCGATTGATTGCTTTTACCGCGGAGCAGAAAGAGAAAAACGGAGGCTTTTTCTTTATTGGGAAACCCAAGGAATAAAAATCCTGGAAATTTCAGTTTCATTTTAACACGGCTAGGTAATTTTTGTATGTTTTATTTGCCTACATGCTCCTTTAAATACGTTCAAAATACAAAAAAAAAAGGTTTTAAATACGCGTAAAAGGAGAACTGTTTATTTTCGATTCCAGTAGATTAACACATTCTGAACGCTTTTTCCTCTTGAAGTTTATGTCGAAATTAGCTCTTGAACGAGATAGACCGCTTCAAAATACACGAAATCCTCTTTGGTTTCCGAAGTTTTTTCCGTTACGTGGCCATACGTGAGATTGCTTTTTCACTGTTTTTGCCACTTGGAAGCTGAAGTTTTGCCATGAAAAATGAAGGAAAACATCAAAAAAATGAGGTTCCTAGTAGAAAAACAGTGAAAAACCACGTATGACCACGTTGCGGAGAAATTTTGGTCATCAAAGAGAATTCCGTGTATTTTGAAGCGGTATATCTCGTTCCAGAGCCAATTTCGACATAAGCTTCAAGAGGAAAAAGTGTTCAGAATGTGTTGATCTACCGGACTCAAAAATGAAACATCGAGACTTCAGTCCTCCTTCAAGATCATACAGATAGGTACTTAGTTGTGTTGCCTGATACCTTCAAGTTGTTTGCACCAGAAAATTATCTTTCCACCATATGGAGTTTCTCGTTCATTACTTTGAAATGAGATAGGAAATTCAGTTTTTTATACAGCTTGTGAGCTCAGTGAAATACTGAGCCTGGATTACGATGCGGACGACCGACTAAAGACTTAAATGTGGGTGTTGGCGGGAAGGAAGCATCATAAAATTTCGTTTCTATTATTTATCAATTTCTTGTTTTCCAATTTCTTCCCATTTTCGGGAAGAAGTCATTTCGTTTCAAAATTGCTGGACTAGGAGGTATGTAGAATATGTTATGGTATGAATTTGTGGGATAAAGTGGGGAAATTTTCGGGGCGGTTTTGTATGACATGAAAAACTTTAGAAATCGTGAGCGAAAAAACATTTTTGAAGTTGTCTCGATTTTATGCAGATCGCTTATTATTTTTATTGGGATTTTGAAAACAAAAAGTTTTTAGGATGAAGTCCAGTGAAGCAAATTTTAGGAATAAGATAAAAGAATGAGTTAAATAATTTTCGAGAAAAAAACAGTTCATATGATTTTTTCCAAAATTTTCAAAACACGACTAATTATAATGACAAAGCTCGCACATTCGCTCAATAGCGACTTTGATTCAGTCAACCCCAGTTTTCAAAAACTATTATTTTATTATTTTTTCCAAGTTTTATTCCGAGCATTAAACGTTGTATGATGTCACGTGTAACCCTGTGTAAAAATGTCACCAAGAGACGGTATCCTAGAAACTTGAGAGCTCCCACATGGAAACTCCTCCGAAATGTCGATTCTTCAATTCTCAATTCAGTCTTCAGATTTGACTACCACACTGACTTCCAGAACCACATTTCGCCATGTCTGCCAGAATGAAGAAGGTGAGAATGGGATCACGCTAAAATTTGGGTTACAAACAAAAACATATACTAATAACTGGATTAAGAATAATCAGAGTTGTGTTGAAATCGAATATTTAAAAAAAACTGTACAATATATGTAGTGGGGGTCTAAGCGATGTCGTTCTCAAATGTTACTCAATTTTTTTCTTGTTGGCTTTTTTTCTTCACATTCTTTACATTGATAACCATCCCGTTCAACAATCAGTTCGTGAAACATACTCTGCGTTTTTGGCCATTTTTAGATGGTTCAAACTTGAAAGTACAAAAATATGGACAAGAGCACCTATTACTCAAGACAGCAGAACATGTGATTTCTGCAAACTGCACTTTGAAATTTCAAAGTAAATTATTACTTTTAAGTTACCGAAAAAGGTCAGAAATGCAGTAAATCGCTCAAATCGATGGAAAGTTATGTTTGAAATGGAGGCAAACCAATAATTTACCTGAAAAAGTGCAAGTTTTTCCATGTACTATAGAGATCAAAAATGATGAATTGGAAGATGGAAGTCCGTACTTTTATAGTGCTCCTTGTCAAATGTGTTTCGGCACGCCCCACAAAGATTTCGAAGAATTTGAAACCATTCGAATCTTGATAGCATTACTCTTTCTCAGTTTCGATAAGAGTTTGTCTTGTGTGATGGAGAAATCATGGCTTTCTGTGTTTCCCACTAGCCAAACTTGCAGCTAAAAAGTAAGGTGTGTTAGCTATCAGTTGTTACCCCATAGTTGCCGAAGAATAGACAACGTGATATGGGCTCACACTTTATCTCACTCTCCTTGTCTTTCTCAAAACCAATCTTCTATATCAGGATCAGCTTGAAAATATAGATAATTTTCATCTGAAAATCAAGACCATGTTACAAGGACATGCCAAATTAGGCCTTTTCTGGCCGCTATATATAACTTGCTTCCTAGCGGTGGGACCATTTTGATGCAAGAGCGGGATTGTAGAACCTAAAAAACTAAGAACTTCGCTAAAACGACGGCTCAGTTTTCGTTATCCGCAGACCCCTCCTGACAGCCTCGATAGTCTTTGATGTAGCAGATATAAAAAATCCATCAATTTCAATCTATACAAAAACTATTCAGGATATCCCAGACTGAAGGGTGCGTCGTAGTTCCTGTCTCGTTTTTTGTAGTTTTTTTTTCGTGAACGATAAGACATCGAATCAGTTTTACATACTACGAATTCGAGATTTTCATCAGTTCGTCTGTACCCATGTTTTCGAGGGAGTTCGATAATCTTTTCAATGACATCCTCGCTTTCTTTCGAAGGAATAAAGAAAACACCAATGAGAAACTTTTGACTCAAGAAATACACGCCTCCATCTTTCCCAATTCAGTTCTCTTTTTCAAAAAATAATTTGTGGAAGGGAAAATTCTCAAGACTAGTAAAGCTCCTTCTCCTTCTTCTTCTTTTTCTGATTTCCATCGACGAAAGCCGGCCGTCGCTCAGAGCCAGAATGCGCTTTTTTACTTAGCCCACCTTCCCAAGTGACGTATCTTCTCGTGAGATTGATGCCTCGTTTATTCTGGCATTCTAGATTCCAATTCAGTTTTCTTTTTTCTTTTTTTTTCTCCTTTTCCTTTTTCGCATTTTTCTCTGTTGAAAGTCTTGAGCCTCGGCCCATTGGCTCAAGGCAGCCTGTGATTTATGTTGTGTAAGGTCCAGGAAATTGGTTAGACTTGCTGAAGCTCCGGCAAAGAAAAAAAAGTGAGAGAGCTTCATTCTATTTTTCTCTTAAAAGCTTTTGTTTTTTCTCAATGGGAGGGAAAAGAGGGGGAAGCGTGGTGATGAGTAAGTAAATGATAGCTCTTTTTATCTTTGTTTATCAATTTTGCTTCTAGCTATCTGCAGAGTGATAAATATGTAGAACGCATACATAAAAAATAACCTCGAGAGATTTCATGAAAAAGAAGGAAAAAAAAAGATTGAATTTGATTTCCCAAACGTATAATTTTCTAAAACTGAAAATTAGATGAATATTTATGTAGGTGCAAAATGATGTTTTCGAAATATTCTCGAAATTCTGTTGCAAAAAATTATTTTCCTTTTCAACAGATTAGTGGAAGGTCCCTCTGGTGATATCCCTAGTGGGACTCCAAAAGTCGTAGAGATCCCTTCCGTCTGTTCTTGAATACATGTGTAGCATATAAAAAGACGAAAAAAGGGAAATCAGTCGGAATCCATTTTCAGCACAAGTATTGACTAACTAGTCCCTTCAAGTCTCACTCCCATCCTTTTCTCCCTTCCAAATCCTGGCAAAAACTAGGAAAACCGCGGAAATGGCTAGAGAAATAGAAGAAATTTCTTATTTCTCTTTGTTGAATAGTTTTCCCCGTTTTTTTGTGTGTGCCCGTTAGGCTAAGCATTGCATCAAAGATATTTTTTACTTCCTACTCTTTCTTTTCAACTCTCTTTTCCCTTTCTTTTTTCTTTTTTCCCGTCCCCTTCCAGTCCCCCCCCCCCTCCTCTTTGCCGTCTTTTTCACTGCCTCAAGTCCAGATATAGGCAAAAGGAGGACTTCTTCTTCTTCTTTTTCATGCACGTCCAGCGAGACGGCATAACAGCCCCCACGGTCAAAAGAGATAGAATAGTATTCCAGGAGATGTTGGATAGGGCTCCCTCTTTTCATTCCCATTGGCTCTTTGTGCGTTTTCTCTCGGGCGTTTCGGATGAGAATATTGAGAGAAGAAAAAGAAGGGAAGAGACGGTAGAGTAACAAAGATATTCGTTAGAGAGAGTCTGACTGCGTGCTTCGTGCTCCGTGCTCTCCGTACTGCCACTGAAGGCGTATTTCTTTGCCATTTTGTTGTTTACGCTTTCCCTCCCATATTCTAACGTCTCTCCCTAATTTTCATGATTTTATACCTGTTTCAATGAAAACAAAACTGAACATTTTTTCTCTCTTCCTCTCATTCTCTTTCTCTCTTTTTTTCTGTGAGATGAGACCTGTGTTTCTTTCTGTCTAGTTATCTGAGAGAATGAGTGCCAATCATGCAGAAAAACGGAAAAAGGGTCCCCATTTTTTGCAAGAAAATAAATTAATGAGTTTCCAAGATTACGTTGTCGTGCTTTGGGAATGGGAATGTGCCATAAATGTTGGCATCGTACAAGTTTTTTTTTCCAGAATAGAAAACAAAAATAATGAAAACTCGGTAAATGATTGAACTGATATTTCCCGCAGAGCGAAAAACAACAAATGCTTTGAGAATGGACAACTTTTGAAGTATTTTTTTTGATGATAACCTGATATTAGGCAAAAAGAACTTGTTAAGCAAAAGAGGAGTAACCAAATATTGAACATGTCCGAAATTATTCTATTTCTGGGGTCAGCGGCACTTGGAATAACAGAAAAACGCCAAAAAAATTTGGTTTTTCGAATGGAAAGATACTAAAAAGAAAGCATACTGCTGACGTTCATGAGAAATTTCTGGAATAAACTTGTTACCAGTCGTATGCTGATTCGAAAAAAAATTATTTTTCTCGCTCGTGTTTTTTGAGCAGTTTTTGACAGATTTTACGAACAACTCAGAGGATATGAAGGATTGAAAACATCAAATCCAGACGTTATAATTTTTATATGACATGAATGGCTCAGAATAATCGGGGAATCGGTTAGCAATCTTAAATTATTGATGTGAAATCAATTTAGGAAGTGTTAGATCAGAAATTATACACCACCATTTATCACTTTTGGCAGAACATTCAAACATCTAGTCATAATACAGAATAACTTCACTTCTAGAGGCAAGTACCGTATACCCGTGAAGTCATAAATACTTCATTTGTGCTGTCCATTCCAGAAGCGATTCATTTGTTGTCTCTCTAATTTCCCGTCACAACCAGTTTCGTCCTATTCTTTTCTCAGACCCGTTTTGTTTTTGAAGTCAAATGATTTTGGTATTTTTTCGAATTCAATTTATTTTTTTCAAATTTATTCTTCTTTTGGCTACCAGAGAAAACTTTTACTTGGAAGTAGTTTGTTTCGTTAAGAACAAAACGGAATAACTGACAGAAACGAGAGAGAGACAAAAAATTATAAATTCAGTTTTCCGAATGTGTTATTCGAGAGTACTTATACATATAATTCCACTTCTCTATATTTTCTGACCACTTTGGAATCGACTGACGAATCCTCTTCATCTTGAATCGGAAAATAATTTATATATGTGTATGTGTCTGAGTGTTTGTTCTCACGAGAAAATTTGATTTTTCGATTACCAAAACTAGCTGAAAATCATATTTTGAGAAAAACTGGTGAGAAAAATTTTTTATGCGCGCCAAAATATTTCTAGTGTTTGTTTGTTCAGTTTTCTCAAAAGTGTTCCAATTTGCAAAATATTTTTTCCCTGATTTTCTTATTCTTTGTGATAGATGAGTAACGGGAAAATCTCTCGGCTTTCCTTTTCTCTTCAATCATTTTCTGATGTTTGATTGTTATGCGCTTTTTAGACTAACCCTGCCCCTAACTTTTCTGACATCTGATTCAGTCTTCAGCCAACTCTTTCTGCTCTCTCAATCCTTTTTACTCAATTTTCATTCCTTTAGACTTGTAACATTTTCAGCCAACAAATTGAAATCTCTTATTTCTGGTGACTGAGAAATCGGAAATTATTCATAGTTTCGGCAAACAATTGTTATGTACTCATGCTAACTTAAATCACATCTGATACCAAAAAAATCACTGTTCTGCTGTAAGTTTGTTTCTGTTAAAAAATGAGAAAAATGTTTTCGTATGTAGAGTCTAGAAAAACCTGACTCCAAATTAAAATATTGCATATTCGATGAAAAATATATAATATAATATGACTGTAATAATGTCAGTGAAAACAATTTAAATATTAATAATGTTTTGTCTGAGAAAAAAATGATGAGAAAACCAAATTACCTATTCCATAAATTTTTACGTTTTTTCAATTTCCCCGCCCATAACAGTAAAGTAATATTATTTTCCCAGATGGCAGCTGAGGGGCATAATGTTGACGCAAACTTGGTGGATATGCGACCCAACCATGGTCATTATTTTGTGAAGAAGACGTTTGGAAAGCCAACATATTGCCACCACTGCTGTGACAAAATATGGGGCATGTTGACAACTGGATATAGTTGTGAAAGTAAGTGGGTGAACGTATCAATTGGAAAATATTCATTAAAAAGTTAAATACAAGGATTTAGACAAAAAACTCTGAAGAAGCATAAGTTGTAAACCAACAATTAATTTCCAGTGTGCAATTTCATTTGTCACGAGAAATGCCTCCGAACAGTTGTTTCCTACTGCAGTAGTGTGGCACTGCAACTGATTAAGAACCCAGTTGCACACACTTGGTCAGCTCCATGTCTCATCAAAAGAAAGTACTGCTGCGTTTGTCGAAAAAGAACCGACGAAGCGATGTCCGTGGAGTGCGAAGGTAATTTGGAAATGCAAATTTAAGCAAAACAAAGGATAATTCCAGTTTGCGAGTACTACGTTCATGTGGATTGCTCAGACTTGGCTGTGTCGGACTGTAAGGAAGCAGCAACGTATGTTGCAAATATGGAAAGTGTAAGTTCATTTGAACGGTTACTGGAACGGGGAAAAATTCAAATGGTTTTTAGAGGTGCCCCTAATTGAAAAAAAACAAACCAAAAAAATATGAAAAATTTTGTAGCGACAATTCCAATAATTTTTGGCAAATCTATGGACAATTAAACCCACGATGAGACAAATTGAGTATCAAGGAAAAAAATATTTCAGGCGAATGCAGTTCAATACCATCATATGAGAGAAGGAAACTTGCCGAAAGAATCAAAATGTGTAGTTTGCCGGAAAACATGCTTCTCGACGGAGTGCTTGGCTGGAATGCGATGTGAATGGTGTGGACAAACGGTACGTAACTGATACCCTTTTCATGATAATTTCGAAAGTATCTCAAACTCAAAAAAGTTTGTGCTAAATTGAAAGAAAACAAATGAATTTGGTTCGTCAAAAAATAGAAGCAAACATTGATAATCATCTTCGTGATTCATCAGGCTCACGCAGTTTGTTATCGACAAATGGACAAGGAGTGCGACTTTGGAGTACTACGGAAAATCGTTCTTCCACCTATGTGTCTCACAATTCCACGAACCGAATTGCCCATGGAACAGCTGCTAAACATCTCTTCACATGATCAGCCACAGTCTCGTAAGGGTCAGATTTTTCACTATCCTGTCTGTCGGTTCAAATTGAGAATAGCATTTTCTAGGCCGACCGGAATTGGATAGTGTAGTTGTTTTCCTCTTTTAGTTTTTTCCCACTTCTCTCCCACTATTTTCATATGGTGTGTTTCTATTTTTCCGCTTCCTATCCCAATTGCAACGGAAAAAATACGAAAAAATCATTTGGTCTTCAGTGTCGTCTCCCTCAAAAATCCAAGCCGATGACGTCTCCACCACTGCGGAGGAAATCAAAGAAAGGGACGATTTTGAAGTTATTCGAGTTTTCGACGGGAACAATTCATATCGATTGCAAGTGAGTCAGAGCTAAACATTTTTTTTTGGATTTCATTTTGAAATTGAGTCTAATTAGCTTGGTGCATCATTTTCAAAATTTCTCAATTTTTTTTTGAAAAAAAAACAAGACAATTTTTGTTTCCTACCGTATAACTATCCAAAGCCCGTTCCTTATCCAGGGCATCTCCGATTTTTCTTTTCGAAAACTCATGTGGTCATAGCTAAGCTGACAGTTGAAAGAATTTGGTTTTACATAGCTTCTGAGCAAGAGCTAACTATAATTATACGTTGAAGAAATGGCATTTCCTTTAGTAAAATATTCAGATTTCTCGTAACATTATCGTCGCCAAACACGTGTCAGTGCAACAAGTTCGAGACGCTGCTCTTCGCCGATTCCACATCAACGACACTCCGGAAAGATATTATATTACTCAAGTGGTCGGAGAGGGTAAAATTAGGACTGAGAAAAGAGGAGTGTGAGCTCAGGCACAAATTATTCATTTCAGTTGAAGAAGAAATACTCGAGGACCCTGTGCCCCTCAGAAACGTAAAGCGACCAGAAGGAAAGCGTGCTCAAATATTCATCAGATATTATGATGATCCAGACAAAGATGAAGTAAAAGTGTATGGCGGATGGTTACGCAAAGTGCCAGTGACGTTTTGTGCAATTTCTGTGAGCAAAGACACCATTGTTCAAGATTTGGTCACTGATGCTCTTTATCATTTCGGACTTGATGGCGCACTGTGGAATAGATATAATCTTATCGAAGTTTCATTAGATAGAGGAGTTGCTGAGAGAACATGTAATCCACAAGAGAATGTTTTGCAGTTAGTTAGAAACTTGAGGAAGGTGAGACAACAATTTGATAGTACAGCAAAAGATGGAAATGTTGAAAATTGGAAAGGGAAAAGTCCAATCTAATCTTTCTTGGAGAATTTTGAATGATTTTTTTTGGAATCACAAAAATACTGATAATTGCAAAATCCGACAAAGCAATCCCAAACCTTTCTGTAACTAATTTTCTCTGAAAATCTAGAATTTTTCGAATTTTTCATTTCTAAATTCTAGGATTCCCTGAGAAGATATCATGTTGTTCGATTCTACGTCCAAGAAAAAGAAGACCCACATGATCATGCCGTTTTTGTTGGAAACCTACCTGTATCACTTGCACAACGTCAATATGAAAGAATTCTACTTAAATTATTAGGTGCTAAAGGTGGAGAAATCATTCTGTAACAAATCACAAAACCGTTAATTTCAGAAAAACCATTTACTGCAATTGGTCCTATCTATTTTGAATATGGTAGCTTAATCATCACTTTCAATACCCCAAAAGCAGCAACTGCTGCTGTT
>GL379848.1:135979-200494 GCA_000143925.2 Caenorhabditis brenneri | reverse complement strand
CAATACCCCAAAAGCAGCAACTGCTGCTGTTCAAAAATTACAATCAGCAATATACGAGGAGAAAAAGTTGATAGTTTTGTGTTTACCAAATGTTCAACCGCAAATGATTCCGAAGGATGTAGAGCCACTATTGGTACTTGTGAATGTCAAATCCGGTGGTTGTCAAGGAACAGAATTGATACAATCGTTTCGAAAGTTGCTTAATCCATTCCAAGTTTTTGATGTGTTAAATGGTGGCCCATTGGTCGGCTTGTACGTGTTCCGAAATATTCCCAAATACAAAATATTGGCATGTGGTGGAGATGGAACCATTGGATGGGTATTGCAATGTTTAGATATTGCTAAACAGGTGAGATATTATGTTTCTTTTACGCAAAAACTGTTTTTTATCATATTTTCATGAGTTGATTGACCGAAAAGAAAAATCATTAATGAATAGTTTTCAGGATGCTGCTTGCTTTTCACCACCATGCGGAATCGTTCCTCTTGGTACTGGAAACGATTTGGCTAGAGTTCTCCGATGGGGAGGTGGATATACAGGAGAGGAGAATCCAATGGATATTCTGAAAGATGTGATTGAAGCAGACACAGTCAAACTTGATAGATGGGCTGTAGTGTTCCATGAGGAAGAAAGGAATCAACCGACTTCTTCTGGAACACAAACAGAAATGAGTGAGCAGACAATGAACAATCCGGAAGATCAGACATCAATGATTATTATGAACAACTACTTCGGAATTGGTATTGATGCTGATGTCTGTTTGAAGTTCCACAATAAGGTTGGTTGCTTGAAAAATCGGTTGAAAAAATTCATATTTAAAATATTGCAGCGAGACGCCAATCCCGAGAAATTCCAATCTCGGTTGTTCAACAAAACGCAATATGCAAAAATCGGGCTACAGAAAATGTTCTTCGAACGGACATGCAAAGATTTATTCAAGCGAATTGAATTAGAGGTATTCAAACCACCGTCAATTATAATCTGTTCAATGTCGAATTTCAGGTTGATGGTCGTACAATTGAGTTGCCGAACATTGAAGGAATAGTTGTATTGAATTTATTAAGTTGGGGAAGTGGAGCCAATCCATGGGGTACTTCCAAGGAAGAAGGCAACTTCTCAAAGCCAACTCATTATGATGGTTTATTGGAGGTACAGTATAACTGACAATTGTGATTGATTCATTGTTTTTTCCAGGTGGTTGGAATATCCGATGTATCTCGGCTTGGACTCATCCAATCAAAACTTGCTGCAGGAATTCGGATAGCTCAGGGCGGAAGTGTAAGTCTATTAAAGATTTTTTGAAGGATATCAGCTTTCTCGAAAACCATACACCTGGTTCGATAGCTATAAGAACAAATCTGAACTTATTTTGAAGCCTGAAGCCGAGAATTAGCTAGAATTTTCCGATTTACCCGAAATCTTGAATTTCAATCACTATTCGCAGTTTATCCACCAAATTTCATGTTTCAGATTCGTATAACAACACACGAAGAATGGCCAGTGCAAGTAGATGGAGAACCGCATATTCAACCACCTGGAACTATCACAATTTTGAAATCTGCATTGAAAGTACGTCATTTTTCTAATTAATTTGAAGTCTGAGGACCATTCAATTAGGAAAAAGTGGTTGATTTGGTTTCAACTGAAGTGAATAACAGAAGCAAATCCTTCAAGAAAATATTCCGAGAACACTTCAAAAAGAAAACTAATGCAATCTCGACGCGTCTCTCATAACTTATTTTTCTGACGTCTATGTTTTTGAGATCCTCAAAATTTTCAAAAACAGCTAACAGAATTATGTGCTTTTTTTTGCTGGCGGTAGGGGGTTTTCAGCTTTCAAAAGATGGAATTCCGAGAATGCATTGGATTTAGTAGCATATTGTAATTGTACAAAATTTATTTGAATTGGAAAAAAACTGCTAGTCAAATTGGGAAGTTTCTGTTCATGAAATTTTTAGTTGCTCGATAATTTGTTTTCATTTTTGCTGCAGTTCCTTTGTCCCAGTGACGCTATTCCATATTGTCGTACAAATGTTTTATTAACCTGGAATGATATCAAAGTGTTAGACCGGTTTTGGTTGAAAAAAAAACCTTCTTTCGAGCGGTTTTTTTGGGGAAAAAACATTCAGTTTGGTGAGAGATCTGTCGATGGATTTTGAAAATTAGTTGAATTTATTGAGCCATTTCCGAAAAATTTTCGAATAATCAGCGAAAATTCACATTTTAAAACTTTTTCTCTGCGCAGACAAGGTTTTTGAAAATCTTGGGTTATGTCAAACTTCATAGAAAATTGAGATGAACCGAAAAACTAAAATTAATTTTTCTTCACAAAAATATATTATGTGCCATAACCGGTATAACACTTTGAAGGAAATGTGGCCCCGTGAGATGTTGACTTTTTTCATTTTGTTTTATTTCATACACGCATTTTGTACCCTACCCCTGTACAAGTTTGTATTAACCGTTTTTACATGTAATAACACCTAACAGAAACCCAAAATTAAAAGATCGCGAAGAAACCTGAAAAAAAATTGCATAAATTTATTGGAACAGTCAAAACAGTACATTTACGTTCCATAGAAGTTTTAAACATCATTATTTGAAATTGCTTTGAATCAACTGTCTAGGACTAGGTCACATGTAACGAGAAATCAATGTTCTTTGTTTGTAAGTAGCCAGGCATATTTTTTTTTGAAAGTTTAGCTTCAGATTGTAGTCCAGAAAAGCTAGAAACATTCATAACATCATATAATCTCCCTGGTTCAGTTTTCCAAAAAATATTCCATTTTGGTCATGTGTAATTCTAGTTATTCAAGCTTTGCTTCAGTGCAGTATCAATTGAGTCTAATTACAGGCGCAAATGTTGAAAAAAGCAAAAAAGTCACGTCGCGGAGGCAACGCTTCTTCGCTTTTGAATCAAGCACAAGACACAACCGATCCTCTTTCGGGGCCATTGGGTGTTCCATCAACACTCGGGGACCCACAACACGGAAAAACGACTCCAGATAATACTGCCGCAGATTCAGATGAGGAAGGCGACGCTTTTCTATGATTTCCTCTCTTTCCTATTTTTTGTGTCCTCGTATGTCCTCTAGATTAAAACAAATAATATTTGCCCTGCAATTCGAAACAGTTTGGAGTTTTTTATTTAATCTCAATGTTTTTAATTCCTTGTCCCACAATACATACTTCACAATTCGAACCTTGATCTCAGTTCCTTGTTCAGTGTATTGCTCGGCTTCGTCGTAAACCTTGATGTTATTATTATTTTTTTGGTATATAATTTGAGTTCAGCTTTCATCATGTCGAACTGATAGTAAATTTTTTGAAAAGTTATTCATGTACGTGTACGAAAACTCGACTTCTAGAACTTTATTGGGTAGAAGGGCAAAATCGAAAAAAAAAACCTTATTTTTAGAAATTCAAATTCAGATTGTTAATATTCTCAGGCACAAATGCTCTACAAGCCCTATCCCAATCCAGGACAACGGAAAGATTCGCAGCACAAAAATTCAACAAATAGGTAAGTTGGGCATAACACGTGCTAAAATTAATTGTACAACAATCTGAACAACATACACACCAACGCAAAAGTTTCAGCCCATTGGGAAGCAGTTCTAAGTGTGAGGAAGCTCCTTTGGCATCTCCAGAACAGGAGTTTCTCGGCGAGAAACGGAGTATTTTGTCGAAATTGGCGAGAATGCATCATAAACGTAATTAGGACAAGTTTTTCGTGATTTTTAAACACATTTTTTCCAAATTTTCATCACAACAATCATTCCCAATATATGATCCTGTGCGTAAATATACCGATTTAATATCAAAGAAAAGTGAATGTTCACTCCCGTAATAAACAATTTTTGTTTGAAATTTGGCATTTTTCAGAAACGATATCTCTCATTTTCAAAAATGTATTATTCTGATTATAAAGCTTAAAATTTAACTATAAGTTTATTTATTCACTATTGCAATATAAAAATAAAATGAGAGAACTATTCTTTCTTAACAGATCCTTTTCTCGAGAAAGTCAAACATGAACGGTAGATCAGTGAAATGACTGTCCATGTAGAAAACAAACTGATTCCAACCCAGTGGTTTCCGGACCAATGTTCATATGTTTGAGACCAGATTTGAGCTCCAAGAATAGAAATACAGCAAATGACACGTCCGTCAACGGCAGCATAACGGTCTTGTTGTGATTCCCAATGGAGTGCGTGTGTGGAGACAATGTAAGAGGCAATGAAGTTGGCACCCATCACTCTCCCAAGAAATTCATGGGATTCGTCGAGCTCGACAAGTACCTAAAACTCAGATTTCAGTGGAAAATATTTGAAAGCAGAGAAAATCAATGAAAAAAAGTGTTTTTGGTTATAGCCTTAGGTTTAAAGTAGTTATTTCATAGTTACCATCGTATTCAATTCCATTTTGGCAAAAATCGTTTTTTTTTTAATTTAGGAAAAAATCACCTGTCGATGAAGCAGCCATTTTGGGAAAGTCATCCAACAAGCTCCAATACAAATTGATGCCAGTGCGTCCAGTTGGTACAAAAAGTTTCCAAACTTGTTACCGGCAACCAATTTTGTTCCTAAAATTTTTATTCTATTATTTCCCCATCTTCTAGAGTATTACCTGTCTGCCAACCAGCAATTGACAAAAGACTGGCATGAAGTGTGATAGTGAAAATCATAAGATATTTGAAAAACTTGAGTGTCTGAAAAATGAATTTTTTTCAAAAAATATTTCTATTCCACTCACATTGGTTTCCACTAGACTTGGAGTCTGGGATTGAATTTGGAAGACGAGCATCAAAATGAGTATCGATGGCTGGAATGAAATATTATTTACAAAAACGTCATCTCAAGATACAATGCTCACAATTAGCCTGATGAAATGACAAACAGATTGACTGGTTTGACTGGACCCTCTGAATTTGAATGATACTAAACACGAAGCGAAAATTTGGCCACCAATGCATCGAATGAGATGCCAGTGGACTCCATCTGTTTCCTTTTGCTGAAAACAGGATATATTGGAATACAAAAACTGACAATAAGTGTAAAACTCACAAAACAAAAGTTTCCAAATAACCCTGGTGCAAAATAAAGTGCGAGACCAGAAATCGCGGCGAAAATGCCGTCAAATGTTAAAGCCAAGCTCACCAATCCCATATTTTACAATGCCAATCACCTGAAAAACATTGTGAATCTGGATAAACAAAAAAAGATAAAATAAAATAGAAATTTCATAAAAAAAGAGGTAGTTTTCAGAAAAAAAGTCGAGGTATATACGATCCGTGTTTGGTCTTTCTGAGACAGAAAAAGGTTAATTTCATGTTATATCTTCAATGAAAACAAAACTGAACCCCCCGAAACTTTTTTGTACCACTTTTCGTGGACATTCTGTTGCTTCTGCAATTTTCTGTCACATTTCTTCCGAATGTGAAGAACCGGTTCAGATTCTAAAACCATTCACCAAACTTTCCTGACTTGAAATCTGGTAAAAAAAGGAAAATAATTCGAAAAGTCAGACACAAACGGTATTCTGAACATGGAGTCATTGAATTCCTGCTCTCTGAAGCCCGCTTTTTGTAGAATAAACCTATAACATAACTTCTCGTTGTTTGCGTAATGAAAGGTTTAGCTTTACTTTCGATCTAAGGTTTTCATAAACAAAACGAAAAGGTGGAATTGATCTTCACCACATGGCATGGACTTCATACCTCAAAAAACTGAAAACTAAAAGAAACCATAATAATCTAAATGACTCATCAAAAAGCATGATTGTTTAGTTCTGCAGGACTAACGGGTTGTTGAAAAAGACTAAAAAGTGGATGGGAAAGAGAACCACACAGAAAAGACAATCAAGATAGACGGGGTACAACGCGACGATGGCCTATTTTCAAGGTGAGGATGAGAGACAAATGCGGAGGAGTAGTACATAGACAATTTATAAGGATCACGGACGTTGTCACACACTTCGACATGAGTGAACAAAAAGAACGCGCACTATTTACAAAGTCGACCTTGGAGACCAATCTTATTCTGCGATCATAGTGATTTACCTCTCTAAGAGATTTTTGGAGAAAGGAATGCGGTAGTGTTGTCTGGAAAACGATCGTATCTAGAATATGTTGTTAGAAATCAGTGCAATACATCTTGGTTTTAGATAATTCTGGGCTTAATCTAGAGCTTTCTGAAACGAGACTCGCGGGTCAAAACGCTATAATTTTTTTTATTCAGCACCGTTCAAATATATGAACACCCCGTTTTTCAGCTGATTTTAGTTGATTTTGAGCATGTCCCACACAGTCAATTTTTTTTCTACTGCAAAAAAAACCTTGTGCGTATTAACCATAGCTAGAATGTTGATTTTGTAGTCGAAAATATTTTTGTACAACCACTCTCATGGCAGTTAAAGCTTGTTCAAAACAGCTACATCAAAATCGATCTATCCCTGTAGAAAATTTGACGGTTATAAGGATTTTTCATAAATCCAGCTCTATCTTCCGGTAAAGTGGTAGAACAAAAAAGTAGTCAACTAGAAAAATGAACTTTAGCTATGCTGAATACGTACAAAAATTTTTGAAGCTGTGGAGAAGATTTTGACTGCATGAGGCATGCTCAAAGCTAGCCAAATTTGCTAAAATCAACTGAAAAACGAAATGTTTTTATACCTATAAACGGTACTGTATTTGAAGAAAGAAGAACTAAAAACGATTCCACTGAAAATATTGTTAGCAGAATAACGCAACTAAACATTTCTGCAGGTCTCATGATAGGGAAATTTTTTCTGAATGGAAAAGAAAAGACAATATCCAATCGTGCCTGATATCTGTGTATTGGCTGCAGAAAAACCGTGGGAGGCAAGATGATAAACCGCATCCTTCGGTTTGCACTTTTAGACCAACAGAATGTAGATTTTAGATGAATCATTGCAGAAAAAATTGAAAGTCAAAAGATTACAATGGAAATTCTTTCTCAATCCAATTTTCGCGTTGGTGGAACAATCTAAAGATTGAAACCTTGTATTTGAACAATGATTCAGGTTCTCAATTCTATCATGGCCACAAAATTGAAATATGATGACCTCCACCACAAAATTAATAAAAAAAAGAAGCATCATGTGAAGACTTATAACGATCTGAAAAGACGAGTTTTGAACACAAACAAAAATGAACAATAAGGAATTGAAAGGTCTAAAGCATACACTCCAATTGATTCTCTTTGTTCTGTAAATGAAAATGTTCCACCATTTCATAAAGGACAATTTTTGAGATGTTTTGAAATGAATTCGAACAAAGGACGACAATACCTGAGTAATTCAAATCTTTTTTCAGCTTGCACCCAGTTATTCGGAAAATGAAAGGCTCACAAGAGGAAACTACAACTGATGACGACAGATGCAAAAAAAACAGTAAAAGAATGTGATCATCATTGGAATGCACTGATTTCATTTTCAAGAACAACCCTCATTATTAGACTTATTTCTGCTTGAACGCATCATCAAACTCGAAATGAACATTTTTACTTTTGAAGAATAGGCAACGCATTTCATCGCCAACTTGCTTTGGGGTTTCCGTACGGTTTCCCTTCCATTCAATAAGGACACACTGTTAAAGAAACCTCTCTTGTCTGAACACGACTGTAAAAAGCTGTTAGCCTCTCTAGACCAAAAAATCACTCCATTTTTGTGAATTATTAACTTTGACCTGTCTTTCATTTCGTCGCCGTCAAAACCAAATGAAAATCGCCTGACACGGCAAATAGGCTTATCTGAACATTGGGAGAAACGTAGAATATGTATGATAAGAGAACTTTGAAATGCATTATCTGTCAATCGAAGTTCATTTTCAAGAAAATCGGTATGCCCTCTAGCCTTTTTCACGGTCGTTCTCTGGGCTTATCTTATCTTCACAATTTTTAGTTGCGCCATCAATTCCGAAAAAGTTTAAAATCGACAGTTTGATATGTTTCCATCAGTATGGTTAATATCAAAGCGGTATTTTCCATCATCTTTCAAAAAAAGAATAATTTATTTTTGCTAAATTTTCTGCAGTCAATCTAACGCGGACTAAGAAACTTCGATCATGTCGGCTGTCTAGTGAAGGCTACAATGTAGCCTGCCGCACTCATTTTTCGAGAAGAGCAAATACTTTTAGTGCTTTGGCAGTTTCAACAAAAATACACAAATTTTTCAGCTTGGAAAAACAGCTGTTTCAGTAAATACTTGCAAATAATTTTTTTTCAAAGTTCATGTCTACTTTTCTCAAATTATAACGCAATTATTTATTTGGATAACCTGAGTGTTTGGCGATCAAAACGTATTTTTTATTTCAGGTAACCATGCTAATCACTTTTGTTTTGACGCTGGTGATTGTTGCACCCATATTTCTGTGGATGTACTCCTGGTACATTTCTGCGGTAAATTGATTTCAAATGGAACAGCCCCTGACTTTGCTCCAGTTTTCAGGTACCAAAACATTATGTCAAAAATGGCACAAAACTGCAACGGAAAGCACAAAAGAACTTGAGAATTCTGGATCAGAAATATCATCCAAGTTGGTGGTGTCCGTTTGGAACTACTCAAACTATTGTCCGTCAAATATTCAGAGATTGTCCCACACTTCCTTTCGAAAGGTAAATTGCCTCGCTGAAGCTTTCTTTCTGAAAAAAAACCAACAACTTAGTTATTGTAGTACAATTTTTCTAATGACTCATTTAAATTCAAAGAAGTGCTCATCATTGTTGTTTTTGTTTCAGAGAAATTGTTGAATTCGATGATGGCGGCGCTGCTGGAATTGATTGGCTTGTCCCTGAAGGGGCTGATGACGACACACCAATTGTAGTTTTTCTTCCTGGAATTACTGGAAGTACACATGACAGCAGTTATGTTCTTCATCCAGTCAAAGAAGCTAGAGATAAAGGATGGAAATGCGTGGTTGTGAACCCAAGAGGACTTGGTGGAGTTAAACTGAGAACAACTAGAACTTATAATGCCGCTACACCACATGATTTTGCATACATTGCAAAAATGATCAATGAAAGATATCCAAAAGCGAAAAAACTTGGATGTGGATTTTCGATGGGAGGGTGAGAGCTTGAAAATTAAAAATCATAAAAATGTTCTGTTTCAGTATGATTCTATGGAACTATCTTGCTATGACCGGGGAGGATGCTGACTTGGATGGAGGAATGATCATTTCTTCACCATGGGACCCGATGGTTGCATCTGATTCAATTGAATGTTTTATCCCACAACTTATTTTCAACAGATTCATAGCCAAAAATTTGGTGGATATTGTAAGACCGTGAGTTTACCTCAGTTTTCAATAGTTTTCAATCATTTATTTTTCAAGGTATCGAGATCTGTTCAAGGATATGGTCGATTTTGATGCAGTTTGTAGGTGCAACACAGTTAGAGGATTCGATAAATCATTTGTCACCCCAATGTATGGATTTGAAAGTTACGAAGACTACTATAGATTAGCTACTTTGGCTACAAAAGTGAGTGCTTGAAAATATTTTCTTACCTTTTCTCATGAAAGCATTTTTCTGCCAAAATCAGTCAACTTTTGCATTTCAGGTTGACAAAATCAAAATTCCTTGTGTAACACTGAACTCCGTCGATGATTACTTCAGTCCAGTTGAATGTAACTTGAAACAAACACTATAATTTTCTAAAAATTCATATTCCAGGCATACCAACCGATGACATAATGCAAAGTGACCATGTTATTGGAATCATCACAAACCACGGTGGACATACTGCTTTCATGGAGTCTGCTGATCCTAACGCTCGTGGAATGGTTGAGAAACTTTTGTCCCAATGGGGAAATATGATTTTCCACGACTACCACTAATACTAATTTTCTACTAATATTAGAACTTAGTTCACCCAATGAATTTCACATTTATAGGAGTTTCTGTAAATCATCTGGCTTTTTCAACATTCCGAGGTCTTAATTCATCCTGTTTTTAGTACTATTATGAGCTTTTGAATAAAAAATTGCAATTGAAAATCAGAATTTTAATAGCTGTCTCAAAACATTAAAAACGCCTTCTCTTTTCTAATACCACTTCAGTTAATCTTCATTACGGGTCAAATGTGGAATATGAGCGATGGGTGTCTCCGATTAATGACCTCTCCACAACACAATGCAACACACCAGTTGGCCAACGTCCAACAGCGTAAACCCAACCTACGCGCGCTGTTTGTCTCCTTTCTTCCTCAGCCTGCCGACGCACACATTTTCTTCCACTCTTTGCGTCTCTCTTCTGCCGTTCTATTCACGGTCGATATTTTGCAAGTGGAGACAGCGCACACCCGCTCGGCCCTCCACAAATCTCGTTGAGAAATGTGAAAGACGCAGAGAAATGGCCGTGGTTAGAGACATGGCGGACTAGTTTTTCATTTTCCTCTTCCACGCCTCGTTTTGCCAATTAGTTTTTGCAATTGCAGTTCATTCCGTTACTCTACTTGTCGACTAACCATGGATTTAGTGCAATCAAGCCGAAAGCTGATACAGGATATGATCCAATTGGCTGGATCACAGATGAAATTGCTTCTTATGGACGCCGAAACTGTGAGTTTTTATCTTTTCTAAAAATGAAAATGTTGCCGAAATAGCCAATACTTCCTCAAAACAACCAGTCAATTTTTCAGACACCAACAGTCTCTTGCGCATTCGCTCAATCCGAAGTTATGCAGAAAGAGGTGTACATCTTCGACCGAATTGAGAACAAAACTCCATCTGACAACATCAAAAACCTCAAATGTGTGGTTTTCGTTAGACCAACTACTCAAAACATCGAACGCCTTGTTAAAGAACTGCAGGAACCTCGATTCAGTCAATATTATCTTTGTAAGTGGCTCGAATACTTTTCGGAAATATATCATTTTTTCTGCAGATTTCACGAATACCATCAATAAGTACGATGTCAAAAAATTGGCGGAAGCAGATAAGAACGAGACGGTGAGTACAATAGTGGGAACTAGTAAAACTGGGCGAGGGGTTGAGAAAAAAAGTTGAGAGTGTGGTGATCAGAGTTAAACCGAAAAATTGTGACGCTGTTGGAGAGTCGTAGCATGTAGCAAAACGCAGACTATTGCGTTTTTAAGATCCGGCAGACTGGTCTTGAGGCCTGTCGCAGTAAAGTAAAGTAAAGTAAAGTGAAGTAAGAAAGCTTCCGCACGTCGGGTTTTTTTTTTGCAGTAGAACCTTTCTTTTAATCTAGATTTTTTCTTGATAGATGTTTACCATCTAGACATACCCACCGCTTAAATATCATTAGTATTGTTCACCAGCTTCAAAAGGTACAGTTAGTTATAAGGGTCTTGGTCGGACCCTGTTTCTCGGAAAAGCAATGTTTATAACCAGTTTTTCTCAATTTTTTCATCTGAGAATACTCATATGAGTATGTGCACTACACCTTCGAAAAATCATAACCAGATATCTACTATATCTTTTGTAGCTGGTGACCAATACTGAAGAGGTTTTGGCGGTGATTATGTCTTACTGGTAGACATTTATCAAGAAAAAAACTAGATCAAAAATCTGTTTTACTGCAAAAACACCCCTTTTTGCGGAAACTTTCTCACCACCCTAATAGTATATCTTTCTCTGAGTTCAGCTAGCAGTTAGTAACTTGAGAGACAACATCTTTAACGGAAAAGGTTGCAATGTGGGATTCTGAAACGACTGAAAAACTGAAGCATATTTTAAATCTTTTCCAGGTTCGAGAAGTTCAAGAAGTGTTCCTTGATGGTATTCCTCTTCGCAAGGATCTATACACGCTCAACTTCAACCATATATTTGATGCTACATTCAATATCACAGATCATGCGACGGAACGGATCAAAAATGGAATCATTGCTTTGTTGTTGCAATTGAGAAAAGCGCCGGCGGTGAGGTGAGAGTTTCAACTTCTATTTCAACCTCATGTTGCTAAAAGTTTCATTTCAGATACCAAAAATCGTCCTCAAACTGCAAAAAAGTTGGTGAAGAAGTTGCACAATTCATTCGTCGAGAAAATGGACTGTTCGAAAATGCAAGGAAAGACACTGTTCTTTTTGTCGTTGAAAGATCCATAGATGTGGTCACTCCTCTTCTCAATCAATGGACATATGAAGCAATGATACATGAAATGCTCACATTGACAAACAACAGATGTACCTGTGGAGACCAGAATGTGGTACTGAGTGAGCTTCACGATGACTTCTTTGCTAATAACATCACTTCAAACTTCGGAGAGATCGGACAAAACATAAAAACATTGATCAGCGAGTTCCAGGAGAAAAAACACATCAATAAGAACCTGGAGTCTATTCAAGACATGAAGAAATTTGTTGAAGACTATCCTCAGTTCAAAAAGATTAGTGGAACAGTCTCAAAGCATGTCAGCTTAGTCGGAGAGTTGAGTAGCCTGGTTCAGAAACATAACTTGTTGGAGATATCGGAGGTGAGCGAATTAGGAGATTGATGCTGTTATAAAAACCGTGATTTCAGGTAGAACAAACGATTGTGTCAGACGGCGAGCAGAGCAAGTGCTTCAATCAGATTCGTGGGATGGCGAAGAATTCGAAAACACGAGAATTGGTAAGCCCGTGTTGAGCTACAGTCAAAAAATCTGATTTCTCCGCGATTCGATGATTGCGACAATATCGATTGTTAGATTTTTTGAAATCGTGCACATAGCTCGTGATTTCGTCAATTACTTCTAGAAGAACTCAGAAATTCAACGACATTAACTGATCTATACCTTCAAAAAAACAAATTCCAGGACATCATTCGACTAGTTCTTCTGTACGCACTCCGCTTTCAAAATGTTCCTGGAGCGGATCTTCGGGCACTCACTAGTCAACTGAAAAATCAGGTTGGTTTTTTGATAGAGCTCACCCTTACTCAAACAATCTAATTTTTAGTGTCCAAAACTCGACGCGATTGTTGAGGTTGTGTTGAAATATGGCGGAGTTTCAAGACGGCCAGCGGACCTCTTCGGTGGACAGTCTACAATTGATATAACCAAACGGTTCATCAAGGGACTCAAAGGCGTCGAAAATATTTACACACAACATTCGCCATATCTCAAAAACATCATTGAAGCGTGCCAGAAAGGGAAACTCGACAACTATCCTTTGATGAGCAATGATTGGTGAGTGGATTCAAAAATTATATTTCAACATGAACAATCATTTTTCCTTCAGCGATCGTGTCGACAACATCATTGTATTCGTTGTTGGAGGTGCTACTTACGAAGAGGCTGCATTCGTTAGAAATTTGAATGACAGAAGATCACAGGGATATGGAGGACCTGCTGTTATTCTTGCTGGAAATACCATGTTGAATACAAAAGCGTCAGTTTTTTTTAGTTACAAAGTTATTTATAATTCTCCTCGTCATTTCGCAATTCATAACTTCGAAACTTATCGCAACTCTGACATTCTGAAACCTGTTATCATGGGTCCCGGTTAGAATTCATAGCGAACAAGAGGAAACGGGAAGGTTTTGGTAACAGAAATTCAAAAATTTTCATTCGCGCCGAACACGGTTTCGAGCAAACTTCAGAATTTCAGAGTTGCGAAACGTCACAGTTTCGAAGTTGTAAATTACGAAGTGTCGTGGAGCTTCTTATCATTTTTACCACTAGAGAAGTATTACGAGAACCTGAACCAGAGTTTTCGAATCTAGTTTTTTTGCTCTTTTATGTTTTGTGGGAATTTAGAATATTTGTGAAAACCATCCAAACAAACTATAAAAAACGTTGTTTCCAGGTTCCTCGAAGAGTTTGCCAGTCTCAACAGATCTACGGGAACTATTTGAATATTCCATAGCCTCCATTAATTTTCTCATCTCGTCATTTCTCTCTGTGATATATTTAAATTATTTGTTCATTCTAATCATTCACGCATTCTGCCATTTCTTATTGTGATATTTCAAAGTTATTGTCATAAATATTGAACTTGTCTACTACATTATTCATATTCCTGTCTCCATATTGATTGCGAGTTTTTTGATCGGAAGTTTCCCTTCCTCCTGTTCAATTGGTCTTTCTGAGAAAATTTTCAATACGCGCAATAGTGTCCTTTGAGAATAGCGAAAAACATAAACCTCACTAATTGGTTAACCAAACTGGCGCCGTTTCATTTATATTTAGAAAAACGTAGTGTCGCTGTCAGGTACGAGGGTGCGTGACTACCTAGCCTACTATTATTTTTGATATCATTCATCAAGACAGAAAACCTTAAACTTCACAATTCGGTCTTCAACTTGGAAAATGCTGTCTTTTTCGAACTTGTCTCATTGGATTTTATTCTTCTGTGTATTACTGTTTTCTATTCAGTCGAATTGTTTTCCAGTTGAAGATATGCCTTTAGGAAGTATTAATGGTTTGTTTTCATTTATAGATCTAGCTTCACCAAAATATGAGCAACTTTAATTCATTTTTCTTTTAGTTTCTTTGATACACGATGCCAAAAATTTTTATGACAAAATTTGGAGCTACTACCATTGAAAATAGCACAACAAGTGGTATTATTGTGGATATCCTTTTAGTGTTTTTCAAAAAAATATTCAATAAAGTAGTAGAGTAACTGAGATCAACCAACTGTTTTCAGGAACGTCCGTCATTGCAATAACACATGGCAACTCTGAGAGGCTAAAAGAGCTGATCCCTTCAAAAAACACAGAGAGTGACGATTTCAGCATGTTTGGAGGAATGGCTCTTGGATCTCACAAACCTAGTGAAAAAGACTGAATTTATTGTATTCATAAAATCTTGTAAAAGAACTATTCATTTCTTGATCTTGATTGATAACTATTCATGTCTAATATTTTCTGTAATTGATTTTCAAATGATGTCCTTAGATGTTCATAAACTTATTTTGTATAAGAAGTTTTTTTTTGATACTCAGTTTTCATAATTGAAACTATGTCAGAACACACCAGGTTTCAAGTTCTCAACTTTACGAATGGCAAGAGTTACTCCCAGTTTGTGAACGCGTTTTTTACTGGTAGACAAATCTCTTTCGAGCATACATCCAGTATTCCGAAAAACTAATGAGTGCAACGCTCAGATGTTCTTACGTTCAAAAAAATCACGACAACGAGTTGAGATGACTTCAAGTTTAATTGGCTATAATCCATAGAGAGGAATATGACAAAACCATGGCCCCATGAGATAAAATTGACAAAAATGCATAGAACTTGCTTGTTTTTGATTCGCAAAATCGAGAACAAAATGCAATTTTGAAAAGTATTTGTACATGAGTACCCAAGAGGAACCCGTGGGCTTCCTCAGATGTTTTGTTCCTAGACACCATATGGTCAGAGTAAGACAAAAATTAAAACAATAGAGGCTCATAGCAGATTCTATTTTCCATACGAAAACAAGTATGTCATTTAGAAAACACACATCTGTTCTGGGTGCATCATCTTTGAAACTTTCCCTGTTTCCAATCTCAGAATAGATAATAAACTTAACCTTGGTAAAAAAACGCACTTTTCTTAGACAGCACAAAATACTCTGTTTTCTCATGATTGCTGGCTTGTCCTTCTTTTTATATACTAAATATACAAAAAGCGGAAACGTTTTAAGCTGCTCTTCTTGCATCCCTCCCCTCCCACCTCAGAAGACTTTAATCAAAGGTCAAGCAGTAGAAAGCAGGAGAGTCACAACGAGGGCGGGAGAAGCAGTGTGTCCCAATAGATGAAACTTATCCACAACCATGTTTACTCCTGATGAATAAATTGTTCCTACTCGCTTTTTCCTTTTTCAAAAACGTTTTCTGTTTTCTATTACTTCAACTTGCTCTCTATTCCTCTCGGCTCTATGTGAGAAATTGATTCCAATCTATTTTAATTTTTCAATGCATGTAGAACTCGATTCCATTTGTTTTTTTTCTCCCGAGCAAGTCATTCAACATAAGTGCGCTAAACTCTTGATGCTAGACGTAATACATTCGAAAATATTAACTTAAAACGGAGCTAGACACCCTTTTGCTTACTCTTTCCCTAACATTTTCTCGATGAATAGGCCATAAAGCATTTTTTTTCGCTAATACTCATCACCATTTTCTGATTATACTGTCACAAGGAAAAAACTGATTTCGAAGTAAGTCAACAATTTAGAAAAATCTCTAGCCATTCCATTTTTTCTTCTCCCTATTGTTCTGAAGCAACTCAAAAAAGGAAACATTGATGAATTATTAGTTAGTTTCAATTACTATGGTCTTTGTTTTTCATTCAAACTGAATAGTCGACTGCGAACGCTTTTTTGTAACTTTTGGGTTCAACTAAAAAACAAAAAATTACTTAGAAAGTTCAGTCTGAAAAAAAATCTAATCTCAATGTTTACTATGTTACATTGTAGAAACATGATCTCTCACTTTTTGAGAGATTCAGTGGAAGTTGTGAGGATCATTATTTTTTTTAAGTGGAAACATGATATATTTGCTCTTTTCCATGAATGAAGCGTTTCCAATTAACTATTTCTTTCAAATTTGAGCAGATTTTAACACACGAGTTTTGCGAAAACAAATTTTTAGGAAAGATGACGTTAATCTTCTTTGTAGTCAAAATCCACTTCGTAGACAACACGTGAAAGTAGAAAGTAGGCTCGTGCTTTTTCGAGAATTTTTCTGATCTTGCCACTATTGATTGCCACGAGATTTCTTGTTCTGATGTCAACTCCGTGAACTCCGTCATCTGTCATCATTCAAATTTTTGATGGAGTGCAGTCATTTCTCAGTTCTGATTTTATGGCCATATCCTGGATTTATATGGTAATTCACATCCATCAGTTTTTTATCGGGTAACTCAACCACTTTTCCTAAAACTATTCAATACTTCCGTTTATTTTTTTCCTTCCTTTAACCATTTGTGCTAGTGGTGTGTGCGTGAGATATCTCTAGAAGGCATACTCATTTTGCGGTTATTCATAAAACTGGCCAAAACTGGATAGAAGGAGAGAAATGGACAGACAGAAAAATTTGTACTGCACCATGATTATGTCGTCCTCTTTCTCCCCCGTTTCTCTTTCCAATCTTTGGAGAAAAATAGCTAATCCTTTCCGGGCAGTGATTGGGTTGCTATGCAGTAGCCACACTTCGTTGGTCTCCTCTTATATTTTCTCACATTTCTATTCAGCCGTCCTTGCCTCATTTTTCACATTCTATATAGATTTGCTCACTGCTATCTCCGCACCTCACTTCTTTCCGTTTAGCCTCTCCCACCAATCCACTCCTGAAAAGAGGATGAACTGATGGACATCCGGAGCTTATCGATGACGTGAGCAGTGCTTCTGTCATTCAAAGGTTTGAAATCGCACATTAAAGGAGAGAGACAGAGAGACAGGAGAAGAGATAAATTCTGCCATAAAGCATCCTTTCTTGTCATTTATCTGTTTGCCTTTTTTTCTCGCGTTTCGAGTTTTTCTAGCGCTTCTGCAGATAGAACGCCAAGTTTTACTTGTCTCTAATTCAAAAACTAACATCTAGCGTAGAATTCTTGATTTTGTAGAAAAATTCTTCCAGAAACTTTTGGGGTCATTCTTTTTTTATGATCTATTCAAATACCTCTGGGACCAACTCAAATTTTTTCCGTAGTTTTTTATTGATAAGCTTCAAAGTGAACAAGAACGCTAGTGCAGTTTTTCATGCCTTCAAACATCTTGAAAATCACTTCCTATTCAAGATTATCAGAAGCGAATTTTTGTTCGGTTTTTTTGTAAATTTTTGTTCGGTTTTCTGAGTCTTGCCATCATGTTCTAGCACATTTTTGAAGAGCTTCGAAGAGGTCTACCATAAAATTCTTGAATGCTTTCTTGACTGAAATAGACCGGAACTTCACTCACCCAAACCACTCTGTGAGATTGGATCTACCTATGATGTCCACTTCTGTCAAGTATTGATAGGCTCTTCGGTTTTAGAACTTTTTTAATTTTTCGAACAGTTTTTTTCTTTTTGTGTGTAGGACGCTCTGCTGATTTCAATTTGTAAGAACAAGCATTTTTTGTTTTCAAGTACATTAAGTTAGTCACTGAACATGCCCAAAAAATGTTTATACTTCCGTGAAGTACGGTAAAATCCAGATCAAGTACATGACCTTTTCAAAAACCTTAGTTCAAGCTGTTTCAATTTCCCTTTCCAACAATATACCCCATATATAGAAAGCCGAAGCATAATGTTTTCATTGAATTAGCGTTTCTCTCAGTAGCTCTCTTTTTTCCTGGGAATGGGTTTCTTTCTAATTTTTTTCTCTGCCACATTTTCTCAATAGGTTTGAGTTTTTCAGATTTAGAATTTTACTTTCCTTGAACAAACCGAATTGCGTTTCATTCTATCCAATTGGGAAAAGTTTCAAACAAAACTGGCAGCGACGATTCGAAATGGGGAAAGGTAATAGCAAATTGAAGTCGTCTCAAATACGTGAGCTTGCCGAGCAAACTTATTGTGAGTTTCTGTTTTTTGATCAGTTCAATTTCAGAAATTGTTTTATGTTTTTCAGTTACCGAGAAAGAAATCAAACAGTGGTACAAAGGGTTTGTGCGTGATTGCCCGAATGGAATGCTCACAGAAGCGGTGAGTAATTCTTGTCACATGGACCTAAAAAAAAATCACATGAGCTGCCAAAATTTTTCCAAGTTTTGATATTACTTTCTCACAAAGTATATCAAGTCCACGAAATATTTCACTGAATCGTTTTAATCTCCAGAGATATTTCAGGGCTTCCAAAAGATTTATAAACAATTTTTCCCACAAGGAGACCCATCAGACTTTGCTTCGTTCGTGTTCAAGGTTTTTGACGAAAATAAGGTACCCTCCATTGATATCATCTACTACTCGAAAAAATCAGTTTTTGCAGGATGGCGCCATAGAATTTCATGAGTTCATCAGAGCTTTATCAATCACGTCACGCGGAAACTTAGATGAAAAACTACATTGTAAGAATTCGGTTGTTGAAAAAATCTATTTTTGATTTGCAGGGGCATTCAAGTTGTACGACCTAGACCAGGATGGGTTTATAACCCGAAACGAAATGTTGTCGATTGTCGATTCAATCTACAAAATGGTCGGAAGTAGTGTACAGTTACCGGAGGAAGAGAACACACCGGAGAAAAGAGTAGATCGCATTTTTAGAATGATGGATAAGGTAATTTTGTAAAAATGTGTTAGGAAAACGTATTCAAAACCTCGAAAAAAGATTTTCGAACCAAATTTCTCTCTAGAATTTAAACTATTCTCTGTACTTTCCAGAACAACGACGCTCAATTAACTCTCGAGGAATTCAAAGAAGGAGCCAAAGCCGATCCCTCAATTGTACATGCTCTCTCTTTGTACGAAGGTCTTTCCACTTAACATCTCCCTTTTTTCTCATATATTCTATTCTTCGCTTTTCAATATCTTCAAAGCTGTATCATTTGAGAATTCTTATTCTTTCCCCTTGAAATGAAATTGTCAACAAATAGAAACCCGGAATGCTTCCGTGAAACATATGAAAAACCCAGTATTGAAAATAAATAAATATGAAAGATTTAAATCAAAAGATTTGTGAAATAGTCGAATCCTTGTCCATAATCCCAGATAGCGATTCCGATTTCGTAACGGTGAGTCATACTGATTCTGAGCTCCAAAGAAGTGAGCGACGGGAAGTATACTACAGTAGATGGCAGCTTGAGTCGGTGTTCCATTGATTTCATGTCAAAATCTAACTTTGCTTTCTCGGATTTGAGTAATTTCATGAAGCGGTCAGCAGTTATTGGCTCCACCTTTCCATTTCCAAATTCATAGCCATAAAAGTTCAGACCAGCCAAAGTTTTTGGACCACCACCCAAGTAGAAGATACAGCTTTCAAACTGAAAATTAGATACTACAGAAAAATTGGCTCATAGTTCATCATACCCAATCGTAAGGTGCTACACCAGCAGGCTTATTGCCGTGATAATCGTATGTCATGATCTGGAAAAAGTCGATAAAATTGAAAAGCATCCAAGTTGTGGTGAAAACTCACTTGCACAAAATCAGAGACTTCTGTTAACTTCTTGAAATCGTCAGGTGTAACCAGGTTATTGGGTTGACTGAAATAGAATATTTCAATAACTGTGAGACGAATTCGGTGGGAGTTTTGTGATGTTTTCATACATAAATCAGATGCGAAGGCGTTGCAAGTATAGTGAGTATGGCAAATGAAGAAGCGGTGTTTTAAAGGAACATAGACGCTGTCAGACTACAATCCATGGGTCTCGTTACGCAGGAAATTTCAATTTCACCAACGTTACGATATACCATTGGTTCGAACTATTAGGTTCTGTTCATGACCCTTCAAAACGATCTTTTGCTAATCTGCAAATGCACTATACAACCCGTAAAACAGGCAATCTGCGCATATGAAATATTCTGAGGGTACCAACTCTTTGGAACGCTCAGTTTGGCTTACCTGTTCCACTCCAATGGCGCCGGGACTGTCATAATGAGCTCCATGTGAAGTTTCTTGAGAGATTTCGACAAATCCTGAACACTTTCAATAACAAATTCCTTGATTTCCAGTGACTGAACTGAGATCATTGCTTGCATGAAAAGCTCTACAACTGCACCTTCGAATTGATTTCTCTGAAAAAATATATAGCTGAATTGTTTGGAAATTTAGAAAAAAGAAAAGCTAACGTTGTAGAAGTTGGCAATATCTTCGAAGCATCGTCTAGAAATTTGTGCATCCATTAACAGCTCTTTCATATCGTTGGCGCTCCATCCATCAAACAATATTCTGGGTACTATTTTGATATTTTCATTCTTCTCTCTCAATGATGCCAACCAATCTTAAAAAGTTTCATAATTTTGGAATTTCCAAGCAAAATATTACCGCGATCAATATCATGCATTCCTTCAATTTTACAGTTTATCAGCTTCCCATCGATATGCAATGCTTTAGCTTGGAACCATACAGGAGAAACATGTGTGAGTTTGTGGGCAGTTTTTTCAGCAAGGCTATACCCGCGGTTGTTCCACTGCAAAATAATGAAGTGGTGATGTACCGGAAAGCTCAAAAACCGGAAGGCTCAAAAACATTTCAAAATAAGAAACCAAATTCTCATCTCTCATCTGTTCTTACTTCTAATACCAACCAGTCTTTGATGAGCCAAAAAAAGTTACCGGTGTCACATATGCCAGTTGAACAAGTTTTTCACGGTTGTTTGGTTGATGAAAATCGTCGTTGATTTGCTCATTCTCCCTTATAATTGATGCTTTGGTCACCAAATCCGGTTTGAATTTCAGGGTTTCAATGAGCTCATTTCCGGTCACTTCTCCACAGGCGAAAGAGCATAGTGTAGAAACCAAAACTAATATCACTCCCAACGACGGCCTCATGATATTTCAAGTTTCCGCCCAAGTAATTGATCTAAAAAAAATTCAAAAATACAGAAGTTAGCGGTGATTCAGAAGAAGAAATAGTGGTTTCACGACCATTGGATAGCAGAATATACAATGTGAAAAAGTAATTTAAGCATATTTATATGAATAGAAGTAATAAATAAAGTTTAAAAAAGTTGTTCAAGCCAATTGTTCATAAATAAATAAAGAATAAGTGAGAGGTTTGAGACCATTAGAGATACTGAAGTAGGTTAGGTGCGGATAGTGAATTTGCCAGCCTTCGTGATGTATTTGACGCCTTTGAACGGTTTGTACTTCTCACCATACATATCCAAACGGTTTACCTGAAAGATAATCAGCATTAGTCAAAGTCCGAGATTTATCAAATACAACTAACCTTCAGTCCAGACAAAACTAATTGGTTGATCTTAAACTTCAAGGAAATCGATGGATTTTCCGCAACAGTTGTTCCACTCACTGCCACAGACCCTCTCAGTGTTGATGGTTTTCCAACTTCAATTTTTCCAATAGTCCATTGAAGAAGCTTTGTTGTGGGATCAAATGCAATCTTTCCGTTACTCGCCACCAAATTGCAATTTTGAACACATTTAGGCATCACGATTTCCAGAACAACGTCTTCCAAGATTTTTCCCATGCTCAATTTTGGTCCAACGGTCAAGTCAAGCTTTCCAGCGTTTGGCTTCAAAGAAATAACTTGTCTGACGTATATTGGAATTGTGACCATGCTGAAAATGCTGTGTTGTTTATTAGAAATGAGTTGGATAACTTACTTCTGTGCAGCAATATGGTAGGACAACAAACGGAAGGTTCCGTCTGGTGGGACGAATGATAGAACTTTCTCGTTTTCCCAGCGTTTGTATCGAACACATGGATGGAAAGAAACATCATCAAGAAGTCGTGGGTTGATGAGAGTCATTGTAAGATCTGGCATTCCGGACAGCTTGCAGCAAACGTCGACCTGAAAAAAAAATCTTTCAAGAGCTGTCCGATAGTCAATTTTTCTCTAGATAAAAAATCCTATAGCTAATTCTAAATTCCAATCAACCTGGGGCATGAAGCAAATTGAAGTCCCAGTAGCTTTTATCAGCCTGCATTCAGGCAGACAACAGCACAAGTTTTGGACAAGACTATCAGAATCTAGATCGCTGCTGATCGAGAAAAAAACTGAGGATGTTCTAGAAACGTTGCCCCCACTGTTTTGAGCTGATTTCTGTTGAGCAGTCTCTGAGCCCTCAGTTGAACCTCTCCAACAAAATCTCCCTGTATTCAGCTTTTTTTTTTAGGATTTTCGGATGGATCCTGCAACTTTGAATACCCCAAACCCTTGAACTCACATATCCCTGAATCTCCGCAAACACTGTTGATCCCTGCTTATCCACAATCACATCAATTTCTTCAATGACATCAAAGTATGCTTCATTGTTGGTATACTTCACTCCTTGTCTTCTCCACGGAATGTTAGACAACTGGCCTGTAGGAAGAGTCTCGGAAAGATTGGTCCTGCCAGTGACTTGATTTGCTATATTTCTCAAGAAGTTTGGAGGTTTAATCAAATCTTGAAGGATGTTCATCTCTGTGACCAATGGGAATCCGTTGTCCAGCATTTCGTCCAACAACTGAAAATTTGGTAATTGGAAATTGAGTTGAACTTTAGAAAAACATACCTCAAAGACCATGACACAATTTTCTTTCACGGCGGAATCCGAAAATTCATCGAAATACTGCGTGAAGGTTTGAATGACGCGATGCAGGAACTCAATTACCATGAGAGGAGGTGCTGAAAGTAGAAGAATTACTATACGTTGAGATGACCCGTATTTCCTAGAACCGTGACACTCAGATGTGCAAAATTCACTTTAATTCGAAAAAAACTTACTTTCCACCGTAATAACAGCCACCAAAAATAAGTTGTTTTGATAAACATTGATCAAATAATGATGAGGAGTTGAAATTATTGGTGGCACATCTTCGGGATGGAGACTCTGTAATCAGGTAATTTCCATATTATTTTGTTTCTTTTTTTTTACAAATTCCTACCTTTTTTTGAACATCAAAAAAATAATCGCATATCGACCTGTGAATCACGGACTTCCAGTGCTTCTCCAACAAAACATCGCTGAAATTAGTTGAGGATATATTTTTGGCACAAAGAGCAGAAAAACAAACAACTTACCCATTGATATTGACTATAAACAGACTGTTCAACATGGTCAGCTAGTATGAATAAAACGATGTATTGATGTATCTGTTTGCCCTTACACGGCGTAAACCCTTATGCTAAACAGCGCACGACGCGGGATCCTGGAGTCTCGTTGTGGACAACACAACGTAGGGTCCGGGGAAGAGGGAGGAGGTCAGTTGTGTTGGTCCGTTGCAAACAGAGGGGCATCTGTCAAACAAACGCAATCTTATCGCTTCAACCGTCTGTTCGGTGAATTTATGGCCGCACAGAATGAGACAATTGCAAGGAAGGTTAATCTAATCTATTGTATCTTGAGACAAAGAGATTAGCAAGAATGATATTTATTTGTGTGTACAGAGAAGGAAAGTTTGAAATAATCCGACAGGTTTTTACAATTTTGAAAGATTTAGAAGCTTGAAGAAAGAATGACTGCGTTTTTAATTACAATGATTTTGGAAAAGTAATCAAAATTTTCTAATAGAAGGTAAAAGAAGATATTTGTACAGATTCATAGAAGGCTTGGCGGCAAGTTGGCGCTTGGTGATGGCTGGTCTTCACTGTCATTTCCGTGTAGACGCATCCTGGCGAAGTCTTCGAAAATGAGGTCGTCGTCGTCCCGCAATTCCCTGTAATTTGATAATAATTTACAATAGACATTCAAGATGTAATGTGAGAAAAAGAATGATTTGTTTGCTTGGTGATCAAATTATTTGAAAAAAAGTGAAAAATCTCTTACAGTTCTTCGTGCAGTTGAATGAGATCAATGTCAAGAGATTCCGATCCGTTGGTTGCTTCGGTCAAAGAAAGTCCACGTTCCTGAAAATATATTTGAGCGAAACGTGAAATTTGAACAAGCTGCTAAAAAATAATTCGAAACCCTGTGTTTAGGATGTTTTTTTGCCATACACTTCCTTTGAATTATCAATTCTAACTTCATTACTCTATAGAAACAAGACAAGGGTTTTGCGTATTCGAGTGCCCTTTCTTTTCTTATTCCCTACCGTTCTTTCCGGACTTTCTGGTGGTTTAGAGTGTGTGAGTGTGAAGGGTAACTCGGCAAACAGTTCTCCATTGAGTGGTCCTAACACAGCGCGAACCTTCACACGATACTGAACGACGATTCCCAAGCTTTCTTTTGATGTCTTTGAGTCCAATCTGAATAACAAAAACTTGAATTAAATTGTTCATTAAATTCCTCAACTATTGACTTTTGACTTGGCTCAGTATAGCAGAAGCGCGCGCCCTGAGTAAAATGATGCGGGAAAACTTTGCTGTTTTCATTTGAAGTTTCTAGCGCGCTGCTCATCTATTTTCCTATTTCCTCTCTCTTTCCTCTTATCGACTTTCTTTTTGCTTCTACTCACATTGTGCTTGAAGCTAAATTAGTGTCCTCATGCTTGAGTTGCCCGTCCAGTGCGAGACCGCGTTTGTCCTTGTTGTTACTCAGAAGGGGACAAACTGCGAAGACCTTGGAGAGAGTCGCACCCGGACCAACAGGAAAACCTTCGCTAAAAAGATTGAATGGAGGAAATAAGAATCTTGTAGTACAACCACTTACTTGCTCTCAATTCGAGCTACTTCACATGAATACGATGCAGTTGTGAATAAACAGATATCAGCTACCTGGATTATACAAATCTTTAATTTTTTGACAGTTTTGTTGCTGTTGTTTTGGATATGAACGTTCACAGCAATTGATTCTCCGTGATAGTACATCTAGAAAATTGAACTTTTTTATGAGAGTTTGCAAGCATTTGAAACGCACCTCTTTGTCCAAAGATACTTCCATGTGTAAAAGTCCAGAAGACATCATGAAATATTTAGAAACATCAACCATTGGTTGTGGCCGAGATTCAAACGGAGCATATGTCAGTTTCCTAATGGCAAGACGAACGGTGTTACTGAGAGCACTGGAAATTTCAGATTCATCATTTTCCTGACCCTCTCAGATTTTCCAACCTCTTTTTCGGCTTCTCCCCAGAACTCCCATCCATAACAGCCACAAATGTTTTGAGCTCATAATCTACTCCGCAGGGCTTTCCCGTGTCCCCTGGTGCAGGCTGAATAAAAAAATATTTTTATTTTTCAAAAAAATTTTCTTGTTATGTTACCTGGAGAGTGACACTACTGGCGCTTTTTGGAGCCACTTCAAACCAAAAGGGATATGCATTTACACCAAGTTTTCGTTTTAGCCGCTCTTGTAATCTTGACAAAGGCCTCACAACTGCTTTATCGGTTTGAGGAAACACTTGAAAAGTTTCTGAGATCAAATCTTTGCGGAATGTCAATCCAAGAACATCAAGGTCTTCTCGGCCATATCGGAAAGCAGCCAGAAGATGTGCTGTTACTTTCTTGTTTTCTTTTATGTATTCCTCATCGATAAGGACCATTCCATCTTGAAAATTATTTGTGTTGAGATGGAGGATAGATGAATCATGATAATATGGTGGGAATATGAACAGATGTGAAGAGAATCAGAAAAAGAGAGAGAGAGACTACACGCTAATTGAAATTCTCACCTAATCATGTGAAATATACGTCAAACCACATTGATTATAAATATGTCGAGAGTTGTTTGCTTTGCTCAAAACTAACAGAAAACTCTAATGAAAAAATGTTCGAGGAGTTATACCAACTCATTATTATTTCAGTACAAAACGTCAACACAACTCATAACAAATGTATAGAATTCCTGAACTTCTCCCTATACAAGTAGCTCTAACTCACCTATCAAGTCGACATAATCGCCTCGGTCGATGAAATCTCGTTTCCCAAGATATGTGGTGATTTTTCCGTTTGGACTCGTTTTTTTGAACACTCTATAATTACCAAATTGTTTTGGTTCACAGCCCAGCTAAAGGAGTTCTCATAAGAAAAAAACCAACCTAGTGCCGGACTTTTTGTCCTCATCCACCATCGTTTCACCAAACGAAACCTGAAATAGTGAAACTAGAATAAAGGTGAAAAGCTAGACAAACAATGAGCATAAAGGCGACAAAAATAATTATAAACAGAAATTAAAAACCGAACGAGTTAATCGAATAAATGCTACTCGGTAGATGAGAGATAGGTGAGAAAAAACTATTTTTTCTCACCAAATTAATTAAAAACAGACTATGGAAAATATGACTAGTGGTTATTCGTTCAAAACCAATGCGACGCCGAGTGAAAACGAAAAACCGATAATTAGCATGTATGTCTGACCAGGAGTCCTCATTTGAAAACAAATGATGAGGGAGGGGTGTGAGAGAGAGGGCGTACGCAGTTGCCACAAATGACGACGCATTGCGTCCCAATGTCTCTTTTTCCGCAGAAGAGATAGAGAAGAGTGCCTTCCCGCCAATGCACCCACAAACCTCGCCTTTCTCCTCGTATAGGTCATCTTATTGTGTGTATGTCACACCCATCTTGTCTTGGTTGTCGGTTTGAAAAACGCGAGACGAAAAACAGCCTATTAACTCTGTTTTTACTTTTTCCTCACATTTTAGCGGTTTCCTATTTTATAATTGAATTTTTCGGAATGATTGTGTTACTTAACACAAATAAACTGCGCAATTTCATATAGAACACTTCCGAAATTAATTTATTAGTTGCAATTTTTATATTTTTCAATAGAAATTACAGTTTCTAAACAAAATTTCGATTTTCAAAACCTTTTTTCCACATGCCTTTTCTAATTTCTTAACAAGAAATTACTAAACAGCTTGCGTTCTTTATATGTGTGTTATTGAATTTCACTAAATTTGTCGATTACAGTGAACAATTTCAGATGACTAATAGCTCGGAGTTCACAGATGTACTACAATCACGGGACCAATGTATCAGCAATGGAACAGTTATCACAATAGACCCAATCGATCCAGAACCAACTCCAGTTCGAAAAGAAGTATGTTCAAAAAAATTCATAGAAACCTTATGTTTCTGAAATTTACGTCAAAAGTACAAAGTACTAAATAGTGAATGAACAAATAAGATTAGGAATGTTGACTAGTGAAACTGGCTTTGAAGAAAATAAGATAAGAAACAAAAAAGTTCCACAGGTGGATACTTCAAACTGAAAATGTAAGTATAATGAAGCAGGTGCAACCAACTATGACGGCATGTGACAATCTTAAAAATTCACACGAAGATCGATTCAGACTCAATGAGCAGAGTTTTGCGTATCCGCATGACTGATTTTCTTGGGCGTATCAGGTGTGGGAGTTTTGAACCAATGAAATAGTCTCTCAGAAATCTGAAGTTTTGTCTGAGAAGATACAAATCTTGATAGAACTACAAATGTCTAGCGCTAGCAGTGTACCTTGTCATTGCAGAAAGTGATCGAACGAAAAATCTGGAAAGATTGTTACTCGTTTCCAACGAATATAAAATGTGGAATTTGTTTATATTTGTACGAACGTGATAAATTCAATTTTTACAATAAGATATGTGATGAAGAAATGTATATTTTTTGTTTCCAGTTCACCTGCGAAAACACATTCCATCATGAACACCATGGAAACTCGGAAGGATTCAAAACACTGACAGCATTTTTGTGTCTCATGCTCTCCGCGTTTCTCAACTTCTTCCTTCTCACAGTAATCCATGATGTGGTCCCTCGACAGCCTTTACCCGATCTCACTTTTATGATTATTCCCCAACAAAGATGGGCATGGAGTGTTGGAGACGTCCTGTCTACTGTGAGGTAAGCGATAACTCTCCAAACAAACTTTGTAGGTTGTTGCTATTTCTCATTTTTTCAGCTCTGTTGTTGCATTCACTATCATTTTTCTCCATCACCAACGTTGGATTGTGCTCCGTCGCACGTTTCTCCTGGGAGCTATTATGTACGGCCTTCGCGCTGTGATTCTTGGTGTGACTTTTCTTCCTCCCTCTTTTCACAATAGAGATGAAATTTGTCAGCCACAAGTAAACAGAACTGCGATGTATGGTATGGAAATTGCAACGAGGTGAGAGAGAAAACACAAGGGACGACGTCATAAAAACCACATGTTCATATTTCAGATTTCTCACATATGTTATCACGCTGGGTTTAACATCTGGACAGGACAAGATTCTTTGCGGTGATTTGATGTTCAGCGGGCATACTGTTGTGCTGACGATTATGTATTTTGTTCAATTGCAATACACACCACGAGGACTAGTTATTCTGAGGTAAGAGTAGTGATCACAAAAAAATTTTATACCTAAAACTAGCTGAATGAGGTTTTATGTTCTCAGGCATTGAAAAAACTTACAAAGTATCAATGGAAACTTTATTAAAAGCGTTTGTCGTAAAACTTTTCCGTTAATCTTTGCTTATTTTCAGATACATTGCCGCACCTATAACATTCCTTGGAATCGGAGCTCTCGTCGTTTCTGGCGGTCACTACACAATGGATGTCTTGATTGCATATTGGTTGACAAGTCACGTTTTCTGGTCTTATCATCAAATTTTCGAAATGAAAAAAGAGGAGAGACCACAGGCGCCATTGAGTAGACTTTGGTTTGTCTTTTTTCAAACTTTGGGTTTCATTAGCCAGATTCATATGAATTCGCCAACATGATCATGTTTTGTTTCAGGTGGTTCTGGCTTTGCTATTGGTTCGAATCGGATGTGGCCGACGGGAAATTGGTGAACAAGTGGAATTGGCCCCTGGAAGGTCCCCAGAAAATGCATCAAATTATGAATCGGATCAACCACAAACTACAGTAATACAGCTTTTTTCTCAGAAAATATCGTTTTCAATTTAACTTATTTCAATGTCTTTGGTTTTTTTTTGTTTCTCTTTTTGCCGGATGCTATTACTTTACACGTACAAATGATCATGCTTAATACGGGATTAGAAATCAAAACAACGAAAAAATTGTTCTTTGCTCTTTCCCTGAATCACTTCTCAAAATTCTACTTCCTCTTTCATTTTGATCTCAATAAATTGTTGTCTTTATTAATCTCAAACTTCATTTGATGGCAAACAAGAGGAACTTTTGAAAAACTAATCATCATTGATTGAGTTATCGTAAAAACTATAACTCCGCGGGTCCATCGTATCCAGAAGGCGTTGCACCTCTTGTCGACTAGGTGGACGGCTTGCATCCCAGGGCCTTCCAGCTGATAAAGAAGCTGTTCTGTGATGCGCTTCAGTTACAATTTCGAACATTGGACGGTCTCGGGTTTCTGAAATTACCTTCCTAGTGCAAATAATGAATTTGTTCATGTTATTTACCTGGAAGAAGCACGTAAATGAAGATTCCAAAAACTGCAAGGCCGATGATGAATGGGAAGTAGCTAAGAGTGACACCGACAAGCTGAAAAAAGTTTCCAAATTAGAATGTGTGGTCTGCTAACCCGCAGTCTAATCTCTTACCTGTTGGAATGGGAGATATGAAGTGCTCACAATAAATGCAAATGTCCAGGCAACAAAGACGGAAACTGTTACAGCTGTGGCACGGAACTGAAACACAATTTTCTAGTATTAATCAAAACGGTATGCTTACTTGCTGTGTGAATAGTTCACTTGCGATAATCCATGGAATTGGCGATCCTACTCCGTATACGCACATATAAAAAACTAAAGAGAAAATTGTGCCATATCGTGCCCATTCGACCTAAAAATCAATAACAATATTTATGTTTGTTGTTATATTCAAAATTACCTGTTCATAGGTTTGTAAAAATGTGAACAAAGAGAGCATCATTAATGCTACCATACAGCTTGCGAGTTGGAAAAGGGAAAGAGATCTTCGGCCAACTTTGTGGATGAGAAATGGTGAAGTACAAGCAAACAAGAAATAAACTATTCCAATAGCAAGGGTACTGAACCTTGCAAGAACACTGAAAATTTGCTTTGTTATTTTGTGAAAATAAGGGCAAGTAGTATTTTGCCTCAGTTCCCATTCCTCAATAATAGGAAGTTTTTTTCAAGCAAAACAAAAAAGGATTGAAATCTTACGGGCTCAAACCAGCATTGAGGAACATATCCGTAGAGAAAGCGAAAACAGCAGTACATCCAGTGAATTGTTGTGCGATCATTACGATGATAGATACTGCCAATGGAATACGAAGATCCGGCCTTGTGAACAATTCTTTGAATGTTCCATCTCCCTGAGTTATACATATGAAAGGACCTGTTGATTTCATGATTCGGCTTGACAAATTTTGACACCCAAAAAAAATATGAAGGAGGGAGAGCTCAAATTCCTTTCGGAACTACAATTTTTAGTACCTCTGGAGAGTATAATGCTCCTTCAAAGAGCTTCAAAGAAGGTCGCTCTTTTTCCAGTTAAGATTACCCCACGTTTCAAATGTCTTCAAACAAAATTTAACTCCTTTTAACGCAATGGACAAAATACTTGGCGGATCTAACCGAACCTAACCCAACCAACAATGAATATAGAGAAGTACGGCTTTTTGAAACTTTGAGAAACAAATTTCAAATCGAAACAGTGTATTTTGTTTCGTTTCTATTGGATAGGAGTTTTGAATTTTTCCCAACGAACATCTTGTTTTCTAATTTTTCAGAAATTATCACTTGAAAACGATTACCTCGTCCAGAGCTACTTCTCTAACAATTGATTCAAACATATGTGGTGCTTGCTCTTTTCCAATCAACAATTCCACATCCTTCAAGGCTTTTTCTCTGTCGTGTTTTGTTCCCAAGGTATACTTTGGTGATTCTGGGCAGAATGGCAAAATGCACACAAGTGCTAATGCGGGTAATCCAGGAAGAGCAAACGCCAACGGCCAATTGTTAGCGTCTCCTAACACTTCAGGCAATCCAATCAAGAGCGAAAACCAGTCAGAAAATGCAACAGCTATCTGAAAGAAAATTAATTGGTTGTCATTACGAATGTTTGTTCAAAAAAATTGATGAGGGAGGGATTAAACTTGACAACTATGTTATACTGGAAAGATTATTCAATAAGAATTAGACGATGATCATTAACCTTACCGTTGTATCATTAATAATAGAGAATGCATCGTTCGGTTTTGAAAACTAAACCCCCAACTTAATAAAGGACGTTTGTTTCAGGTACTACCCAAAAAAAGTTTGATGGAGTTGATATTTAGAAAAATTTAGGAAGTTTTACATTTTGAATAAGTTTTGATGGAATCCATAAGGACGTATGATGCTACTGGTTGCAACGTGCGGTCACTTCTAAACTATACGGGACAGAAGCTAGTCAGACGCCTCACATTTTGGATTTTTAAATATTCAAGCGTTTTTCCTCCTCCAAACTGAGAATCCTAATTTACCTGATGTAATGTTCCTGCTGGTCCTCGATATTTATATGGAGTGATTTCCATGAGATACATAGGGACCAATCCACTTGACAAACCCATGTTGATACCATAAATAAACCGGCCAAAAATGAGCATTTCTGGGGACCTGGAAAAAATAAAGTGTTGTACATTGTGTTTCTAGATTTCGACAACTATTTTCTGACCGAACGACTAAAAATCGTTCAAGTATCAACAAAATCTTGTAACATACTTGAAATGTTTGGCGACCAGCTCAAAAAGTGCTGCAAAAACGTTGAGTATCCCATTAGCAATCAATCCGTTTCGTCTCCCGTATTTTTCTCCGATAATTCTGAAATTTCATACATTATCCTTCATTTGTAGAAATAATCCAACCTAGTGAAAGAAGCACCAAGAATAGCTCCGATTGCGATACTTGATACAACAAAAGACCATATTACGTTGGAAACTGTCAATGAAAGTGGCGCCTTGTACCTTGAAAAAAGTAATGCAGAATAGATGATTTTTGAATTTTGTTAGCTCACCTTTCAATGTATGTTTGATTAATCCAATCTGTGATAACAACTTGTGCAGGGTTTACTACACCATAACTGTAAAACTGTGCACTCCCGCCTAAAACTACTGTCGTAACCGTAACTAGATACCTGAATCAAATAAGGAATCAATAAACAATCTTCAAAACTTTTGAAATTCAAAATTAACTTACTTGGCAGTCACCATTATATTATCGCATATATGATTGTGTTATGATTAGTATACAAGTAAAGTTTGAGTACAACAAAAGAAATATTGCAACGAAAAAGACAGAGGAGTGCCCCTTCCCCACCCACCGTTCTCCTTATCAGCAAAAATATCTTATCATCGCATTTTTTTGATAAAAACTATAGCCATTTGCACAGACCAAATAGAGACCTCCAATAAAATTTGAATTTCAAGATATTATAAAATTAAAAGTCATCCTTTGTTAGAACTCATAGGGAACAATGATGAAATATGATAGTTTTGTGAGATTTCACCAACATCTTTGTTACTATTATTTATTCAGATTATCTTATTTTCTGTTATTTCATCAAGCCAAAAACACCTTTCAATCAATAAAACCAATAAGATTAAAACCAATGTACCCCCAAGCAGTCTAACAAATTCATATCAATTATATTAGATTGCTCTTTTTGTTTGAAGTGAAGTTTGCTCAAGCCCATTTTGCAAGTGAAGTAGTCGCTTCATGTCTAGGAAAATGAGCTGTAAAGGTTGATTGAGTACAAGGTTTGAAATGCCGTTCTTACAGGAGATTTTTGTTGAGTATAGTCGTCAATGTCAACTCTCAAAGAGTCATATTCCATATGCAGATTATCTCGTTCAAGTAGAAGGCCAACGAGTTCGTTGTTTTTCCCTGCAAACAATCCAAGTAAAGATACAATGCGAATAAGGATTATTGTCAAATTTATATAGAGTGCGTCAAAAATACGCGTGAATGACTTTTAGGGAACACTGGAGAAGATAGTATCTGCACTAGTGTAACATTCTGAGCTGTGGGGTATTTTTCCATTTTTTTTGTCTCCTTCCAACTAATTTTTATTGGTGTGAAGAGTTATTTGATGATATCTGCACTGAATAGATCCGTTTAGAAAATCAATGCTCATTGAAAGATTGTTTTTCTGGTTAACAAAATAGTCTGTCTAATCACTATTCTACCACAACACTATTTTTCCATAAGCTCACGATTTATGGCTTCTTCAATCTGCCGATGGATAATCTGGATATCTCGTAGTTTTGTTTTGCTCAAATACTGCCGCGCTTGTCTCGGGACTTCGCTTGCTTTCGATTTTCCTCTGAAATGAGAATATCAATACTAGGTTTTTAAAATTATATTTTTGGTTACCTCCTATAATCTGCCAATGACACTTTTGCTTTCTCCTCGGCAATTTTGAGCACGCGATATGCCTCATGCTTCAGCATTGTACATCGCTCGTCTATAAGAATTTTTCGAACTCTTTTTCTTATAGATATTGATTGCAACTTACTCTCAGTTAGAGTCATGTCTTTCTCCAGTTTATCTATCAATTCTTTCAAAACTTTCGGATCCAAAACATCTGGGTGTGTTGCGTTCTTGAAATTCGGTACAGATTTGCTTTTTCGCACATAGGAATGCTCCATATCTGAGTCTTCCGAATCTTCACCATTTGTGTCCGTTTCGCTTAGCTCGTTCATGAAACAGACCTGGAATGTATGTTTTTGATTATACTAGTGGAACTTCAAAAACAATTCTGCTTTTTTGATCCCCAAAAAAGTTGTCGGTACGATAGAACCAAAGTAAAACATATTCTTCTTTTTTTTTAGCTAATTCTAAATCTTACCTGCAAGTTCTTACTCGGCGGCAATCGCAAAACTGAGTTTGGTTTTTTATATGGCTGAAAAGCTGTGAACTTCCTCCAGTTTTGGTCTTCTTTGTCTTGTTCAGCCATCTTAAAATATAACTGATGATATCTAAACACAATCATTTTCCCTATTTTACTTGATTTTCAGCTATCCGCTTCTCGATGTCTTCTCTCTCTTTAGCAGCTGTTGTAAGTTGTTTTTCGAGTTTCACAAAGTCTAGTTGAGGAAGACCTGAATAGTTTTTTCAAGTAAAAACATTGAGTATTCAGTGAATTCTACCTGTGTCAATGTGCTGAATTTGATCCGCCACTGTTCTTCGGATTTGTTGAAGATGTTCATTTTGTAAATTCAGGTGGTTATCAGAAGAAATTCGATTGAGACCACTGAAAAATTGTGGAAAAATTGCAAAAAACGTTAGATTCTAAAAACCCACTTCAAATGACTCCCGTAGATAACAGCTTCACTGAAATCCGACCTCCGTGGATGCGCTTCGTATTTTTCTGCAGATATTATGTTCCCCTCTTGCATTTTTTTTGTTTTGTTTTTCATACCTTCGAAAGATTCCTCTCTAGCACTGCAGGTACTAGACATTTCGAATGAGTCCTCTGAGCAAGATGTTGAACCAGATTCTCCATCTCCATTTTGACTTCCTTCAATTTATTTGAAAATCATTTGTAGTCAATACTGCATTATCAACCTTACCTTGATGATTAGTGAGGGAGTTTCTCGACTCAAGACTGCTCGAATTTGAGTATTGATCTTCGTTGTCATCACTTTTCAAGTTGAGAAGTTCTACATGATCGATAGCGTTCAGCAAGTTATTGTTGTCTATGCTTGTCTACAAATTTGAAAAATTGTTGAAAATTTCTGAAATAAACTTTGCTGTATCAGTATGTTCCTGTTATACTCATTTGCTAGGGATGCTCTTCTATTACAGGAAATTTCGAAATCTCATTTTTGGTCATGTAATCAGCTGCCTTTTTTTCAAAAAATCAAAACTTTAGGCGCAATAATAAACTCAAAATGCCTCATAACTCCAATTTATTCTAAAATGCGTTAATTGGTATTCTCAACTATGTATAACATTGCAATGTGCCTTATTTTTTGTAATTTCAAAATTTCCCGAGTTTTAATATTGCCTTAGACCTTACTTACTATCCTATCGTTACTGAAAAAAAATAGATTAGCATTATTTTCCAAAATTCATTAAATTCTGTCAAATCAAGCCAGAAAAAAACTTCATTCAAACTTTACCTCTGCATTACTGTTTTCAGCAACAGTGGACGACGCTTGCTTGAAATGGGAAAACGATTCAGATGATGGTTTGTAACATAAACCAATATCAATGGGAGGATTTGAAGAACTCATCTGCGAGACAAGATAAAATAGAAGAGGTATACGGTATTTAGCGGCATTTGTAGAAAGTGCTGATGATAGAAACTTGTTCTAAAAGTTCTAATTACCCTGACAAGAAATAATGTAAAATCACTATCGTACAGAAACACTCTCAACAAATGCCGCCTTTGCGCATTCAAAAGAGAAAATGGCTACAAAAAAAAACGGAAAAAGAAGAAAAAAAGAGAGCCGTTAAGAAGTTGAGCTTCCGCCTTTCTTTCTAAATGCAAGAAATGAGGGCAATTTGTCTTATTGATTTTCCGAGTTGCATCTCTGTCAAGAAAGTATTATACAGGAAGCAAAAAAAAAGAGGGAGTGGTGAATAATGATGCTAAAAGCATTTTCCTAAGAAAAAAAAAGAAAGAAAGCTTTTTCCTTTTTTTCTGCGCACTTTTGTTTTCACATCTATTGGCAGAATAATAAGTTCGGCTGTGTGAAGAAAATTTGCTTGCTACTTTGTCTGCGTGCGCGCTTACATCGGGCTCTCATACAGCTTCTGTTCCTCTCTTTTTCCCGTTATCCTGGTCATCTTTCTTTTTCTTTTTCTCTTCGATTCTCTTCTTCAACACAGAGCTCACTACACATCCACGTTAAGAAAATCGGGAAGGGACCTAGAGTCCCGTAGAATCGGGAAATCTTCTTTCTTTTCTTTTTTTTTAAAGAAAAATAAAAAAAAGATTCAAAAAGGAATAGAAAAAAAAACGAAACGATGACAAAACGGAATTGAATTGGAAAGAAATAGGAGATTCAAATTTGCATTATCCGGTTTGGAAAAAAAAGAGAAAAATAATTGACTAGTACAAATTTTATGATTTCGTATCGTGGCAACAAAACCGGGCAGAAGCAAAAACACTCGGCTATTATTCTGAGAATTGGAAATGGATGATTCATTATGAGAAAAAAATTTGAGTAAAGGGTATTCAGATAAACAACAGGGCAAATATGACTGGAATTTATTATTCAAATTAAAATAAATTAGGATTCTGCCAAAGATGAATTAATTAACACAATATTTCTGTTCATGGGGTCATTGAGCTATTCGAACGTTCATGATGCTTCAAAGAACTCCCGACCTCCTTCAATTGAGTGATTGTTTTCTTGAACCATCTGAAAAAAAAGATTAAAGTATCAAGGTAGTTTTCGAAACCTGAATTTGAGCTTACTTTTTCCCATCACTTTCATTTTGAGCCATTAGTTGATGCGTCAAATCTTGATTCCGGCATTCTGCTTCCACCAACGATAATTTTGTCTGTGCCAAATCAATTTCGAGGGACCTGAAAGAAAAAACTGGAAAATAAAACATTTGGCAATGACCAACTTGATATGATCTTCTCTCTCCTCCAATTTTGTTAGCAAATCGAGACCGGTAGGTGTGGATGCATTATGAATTGGACTCCTGTTCTTCTCCCACTCGCATACGGAAGGCCAACATTTGTCGCATTCTGAGATTCGTGCCTGAAAATAAATGTGAATTTTAATTATGCCTCATTTTTCAGTTGTTGTGGTTGCTCATAAAAAAACATTATAAGCGAAGATGCTGCTAGATTTTTTCTAAAAAGCAGAAAAATTGGACATCAACAAAAAATGTGTTTCAAATGTCATGTAATTCAGTGCAAATCGTCTTTCGTCAACGATTTGATCAAAACTGAGCAGGAAACGTGTCAATATGTATGTTTTCAAGGGAACAGATGTTTCTGTGTTTCACACGAACCGAAGTGTTTGAAACCATGGAAAAGATCTCGATATGTGTTAGAAAACGATGATGAAAGACAGAGGGAATGAATTCTATGCATTAGTTAGTAATGATGAAATGCGAATACTTCTATTTTGAGTGATTGAAAACTATTCTCGTGAAGGTAGTTGTCTTCTTCATCCAAAATTTACTACAAAAGTTTCAGAAAAATCAGACTCACTATGATAGCTTTCTTCTGCACCTCAAAATTCTCCCGTTCACTTTCCGCTCGTTTGCTTTTTTCGGAGAATAGTTTTTTGTATTCTGCCAACAATTTTTCGGCTCTGGAACCATTCTCCTCAAGTCGCAAAACATCTCTCCGGTACATTTCTTTGATCTGCTCATATTCTCTTAACAAATTTCTGTTCTCTTCTAGAATATCCTGGTTTTGTCGTGTCAGTCGCTCAATTGTATTCGAGGACGTTTCAAGTTGATCTTCAGCTATATCCAGCTTCTTTCGCAGTTCTATTTTGCTCGTGACCAGTTCATGCGCCAAATCGTCATTTTCTCGCTCCAAACGCAATGTGTTAGCTAGATGTCGGCCGATTTCTTTCTTAAAACTCAAATTTTCCACAGAAAAGGTGCTATTGAATATTCAAACCTCCATTCTCAACACAGGATCTTCATTCTCTCTTTCTTGTTCCTTCATTCGTTTATAATCCTTCTCGTAAACCTCCAGTTTGTTATGATTCAAACGGAATTTCACAGCTTTCTGGATCAAACACTTGGTAGCTGCTTCGGTGCGGTATTTTCGTGGGAGAGAAACACGGAAGTATCTGTAAAAACGGTTTTTGTTGTCGGAAATGAATCAAAAAATATTGACACTTACTTGAGTGTTCCTTCAAAATCGAGTTGCAGTAAATCCGTTTTAGCATCATGAAGAAGTGCGAGAGAAATGTGAAAAATTGTGTTCATCCCCTTAATAAACAACATTATAATTTTTCAAATGATTTGGGAACAAGGTACCTGGCTCAAAAATAGATCGAGAATAAAAAACACCATTTGAAGTGGGAACTTCGCCGTGAACAACGTTAAAAACCATTGAGATGCATACATATGTGTTTCAATACCAATATGATCAAGATGATGTGAAAGTTCGGGTATATAATCCTGCAATAATAGAAAGCAGTGAGAATATTGGTTCTGACGGAACTTACCTTCAATAAAGCAGTGAGCTGGAAGAAACGCAGGTGCAAGTTATCAAAACCTAACTTGAAAAGGTCTCTGAGGCCATATTTAAACATAATCTTCACCAGAGTACAAAATGCTTGCTCTTCTGGCATATGCAACAATAAACTAGCAGCTAAAAATGAAAGCCCCTGACAATATGATACTTCCTCGTCATACAATGAGTACACTTTACTGATCTTGTATAACGATTCTTGACCCTTTCCTCCAGATTCTTTGAAATACTCGTGAGCAGGAAATGTTCGATGAATATCTCTCATAATAACTTGTTCGGAAGGGCATGGTTCATTGAGCAAAGCATGATATTTTTCGACAAGCTCCGGTTGGTTGATAGCCTTGAAAAAACGCGGTAAAATGAATGGTTAATGTTCCAGAACTTACATCAGCCAGAAGTTGCCAAACATGTCCCCTGAGCTTGTCCGGAATCCCATCTAAGACAAGTTCTGATATTTTTTCCGGTCGATTTTTTTGCTGATCCCAATTTTCAATAAGCTGGTTCCACAGTTCAAGATGTTCTTCTTTGCATTCCTGCGACACTTTTCCTGATCCAGACAGAAGCGGCTCGTCACAATCTAGAAAAAAATTAGGATTAAAACAGCAATCCTATCCCGAAGTTATACGTAATTTTAACGTTTTTGCAATGTTTTTGCGTCCTAAAAACAGTTATATAACATCTTCGAACGGTGTCACGTGAAAATTAATTTGTCTCACCGTCTACGTTTTTGAGATTTTTTTTTGTTTCGTTATCAAATTTGTAGGAACTTTAGAAATACATTGTTTTTGAACGATTTCGCTTTACAGAAAAGGAATATGGTAAACCTGCGATTGAAAGAAAATATAACTGACCCGATTCGTCTTCTCCCGTTGGATGCAACAACTGTGTTGGCATTCTTGACGGGCTTTTCCCAAGGTTTTGTTTTGATCGCTTTCTGTCACTATCCGATTCCAATGAAATGAAAATCAATTTCTGATCATTCTTTTCGGCGTGATCGGTGTTTTTCTGTAAACATTTTATAAACATCATATCATGAAAAACTGCATTGAAAAGAAGCTGAAATGGAAAAGTGGCAGCGAAAAAAGAAGGGATGGGAATATTGAAAATAGAACGAGTCGATTTTCCTCTCCTATCCCTGCTTCTCTTCACCATCGAAAGCTTCTCTTCACATTTTTCTCTCCCTCTCACGATTTCTCACAGATCTGCACAATTTGTTTACTGCACTTTTGTCCTACCTCCAAAATCAATGTGAATTCTTCTGAAACCACTGTTTGCGGGGTCTTGTAGAAGCGTTCATGTTCATGAAACACACGTGACATGGCTTCCATGGAAAATCGAATTGGTTCACTGATTTCCGTAACAATTACATCAACAGCAACAGTCATGAACACGCGTGTTTCTGCAAACGAATGTAATGTATCGAAGTTTTGTAATTATCTTTGTTCGTGTGTAATCAAATGTAGAGAGAAGAGAGAAATCACATTGTTCCCTACAAACCAATAGTCTCACCTCGAGGTGTCTCAGTATTCAAAACTTCGAACATATGTACACGCGGATCCCAGTGAGCTTCGATTATGAAAACAGCTGAGTCGCTACCTGAAAAATTATTATATTCTTCCTGTCTGATTCTTTGCAAAATACAACAAGGAAAAATCTAGTATCTTGAAACTAATCCTCTAAATACTCTTTGACTAATGCGGTGATCAGTATGAATTATCCCATTGATTACTTTCTCATTTAACTCACAATCGGTTTTAAAAACGGATAAGAATTCACAAAACCATGATATGATTTTGTTCTACAACTCTTTTTTCAACGACATATAGTCCCTAAGAAAAGATTGCAAACATAACGACTTTTTCCCATGAATTAATATTCCAAACCAATAACATGATACTGCTTGTACACAGTTTTTTGAAGAAGAGTCAGAAAAAAAAGTTTTCTGAGCGCCAAGACCCTTTTTTTTCATTGTTCTATTTGTTTTTACATTCTTTCTCAAAAATTGCAATTTTCGTCTAACTAGGTGCCCACAATCTCAAAATGTTAGAAAATTTTTTAGTTTTGATCCAATGTTCCTTACTAGTTTCATTCCTTTCCATTTCCAATAGTTGCAAGTCGGAATGCCTCAAATTTCTTCCAGCAGCCAACAGCATTCCAAAGCATTTTTTGATATTCAGTAGAAACCCTTTCACCTGAAACCAACTTGATGATGATCTCTGTTTTGAAGTGTAAAACATACTTGTTTGAGTTGCACGATGATCTTTTTCTCACGATCTCTTCTAACTTTGAAAACTCCGTCATGTTGTGGACATAATTTCCAATTTGGCTTCTCCACTGTTCCATCGTTTTCTTTGATTTCCAAAACACTCTCGAATTGAAACTCCATTCGACTCGGTGGTGTTGATGTGTTCTTATTTGAAAAAGCATAAGAGAAGCAGTACAGTGCTTTGGCCGCCTGAAAATACATCCATGGTGTTTGAAAACCACACTGAGTTCACAGAACCCAATCAATGTTTTGAAAAATGACAAAAATCTAAATGAAACACCCAGTCAAGTAGCGGTTTTCTCAATTGACTACTACAGACTACACTAAATCCTCATTTTTGTTGATATACGTACCGTTTCTGCCTTGCTCGTTCGAAAAACGTGACATTGATGGAGAATGTCTGAAGCCAAGTTTTCACCCCTAAAAACCTTCATTTTTCACCTGCTTGCTCATCAAGTAAGACTCACGTCAGAATTTTGTGTGTGAAAGAAATACCGAAGCAATTGTTTTGAGATGTTGTGCTTTCCCCACGAATGCAAAATCTTATGTTCACTAATGAGAATGACGAAAGCAGCTTCCCTTGTTGATCAATCAGTCTGAAATGATTTTTTAGATTTCTGGAAAAAAAATTCCCAACTTACTTCACTGTTCCTGATATGTTATGAGGTACGATCAGCGTGACGCTCACTGTTTGTGCTCCTTTTTGCTCGTCGAGCACCTGGAAATAAGCATAAAGTGAAAAATATGACTGAGGAACATGTTGTCTATATAATATACCTTCATCAGTGCCTTCATTTCATTGTCATTGTCGTTATTCACCAGTTGTGAGCATCCTAGGTATTGGACCTGGACAAATATTCATTGTATGGAAGAAAAATATAGATTTCAGAAAACTCACATTTTTGAATTGTGTTGTTTCCGTAAAATCTCCGATCTCATCCATGTACAGAATATTATGCCGAATTTGTACTCTGCGAAAATCTGAAAAAGATGTATTGATTGCAATGCGCAGACGGAAAGGTAGCATAACTTTGATTCATCAAACGATATGAAAACATCAATTTTCACTTATTCATGTGAAAATACGACTGAACTCATTTAACGAAAAAACGAAATGAAATGTTTTATTCTAGCTCGGTAGTGAACAAAAACAAGAAGGAGAAGAAACAACGACAAACAACGACTGCGTTCACCCTTCTTTTTTCTCTAACCCCACTCTCTCGCATGGTCTTTCTCTCTACATGCCCCGTCGGAAGTGTTGTGTATACCCTTATGCGTGCAGTCCCGCAGAGCGCAGCTGCATCGACCTTCACGAGTCTTGTGTGTGTTATTCCCCGCGCACAACCAACATAGCCGTCTTGTTGTTTTCCGTGTTAATTCGTTATCTTTCACTACTTATTTTTTTAGTTTCAATCCGCTGGCATGTTGTTTTTCTCAATTTCATAAGTTTTTTTTTTCAGAATGACGTCAGAAGATAACGTAAATTACACAAGGAAAGAGCCCGATTTAAAAGATGTACCTGTACAGAATGAAGAGAAATTGATTGATAAGGCATCCACAGTTGACGAGGACAATGTGACAAAAAAAGACGAGTCACCAATTGAAATTGAAAAAGAGAATGCGGTGAGTTTTCTGAACTTTTTCATGTAGAATTGAGAAAAAAGCTGTTCGAAAGAACAAATTCTGCTAGAAACTTTGATTTTCTTGCAGAAAATAGGGTGAAAAACAATCTAAACTTTACCTAATTGTATATTTTTCAGACAAAACCAGAACACGACCGGCAGAGTTGGACAATGCGGCTTCTTTCATCAGACAGTTTCAATGCATCCATGGCAGTCGAATATTTGAACTCTATTCTGGACAAACCGAGCCTCACTTTTCTTGGTAAGAATATCACAAGCTTGGTTTCATTTCAAACGTTTTTTTTCAGGGAAGCGGTTATTCGATTTACCAGAGAAAGATTTGGATTTCTACCTCCCTCAATTGATTTACCTGTATGTGACGAAAATTGATGTTGCCAGTGTTACACACGCTTATATCGAGGAAAGGTGAGATTGAAAAACTGAACAAAAACATAATGCGCTATACTTATACATTTCAGACACAAGAATAACGGTCAATTCACCGTACTCTGCATTTGGCTTCTCAACTGTTTCATTCGAAACATCCCCAACAAGTATGATAACCATGCGCTGATGCTCAGAAGTTTGCTCAGCAAGAGTAGTACTAGTGGATCTTCCAATCCATCAGGAAATATGATGACATTGTCATTGGATCGCCTGGAAGAGACAAATTGGACAATTGGTAAGGTTTAGAATTCTTTACAAAGCTGGGTTCTTAGAATGAGTGAAAATTCTCCCTTCCAAGTTAGTTCCATGAGCTCAGAGCATAAAATCTTTTGAAGGGGTAGTAAAGTCTTCCAAAATTTACTACTTTTTTATTTGAATCGACGCAGAATTTGGTGCGAAACATGAATTCGTTTAAATGGGACTTTCTGAAGAATTTTGAAGAGAGTTATGAGCGCTCAAAGCTCCAAAAACCACCAAAAGTTAGCCTCCTTAGTGTTAATTTTCTCACGTGGAAATAAAACTTGGCCCCTCCTTCAGTTCTGAAAATTCAGTACTAATTTCGCACCAAATTCTGCGTCGATTCATATAAAAACGTGGTCAATTTTTGGAATAGTTTTTGGAATACTACCCCTCTGGAAAAACGAACTAATGGGCTTCACTTCAAAAACCATTGCTCACTAATCTCCGAAATGTTTGACCAATTTCGTTTTTTCAGGCGCAAAATACATTGACACCGTTGTTGCCCAGAGCCAATCTACTATACTGACCACTACTCTGGATTCTTATGAAAAACCTCGTTACGGGCCTATTAATACTGTGAGTGTATTATTGGTAGTACAACAAAATGAGAACCAAACATCAGAAGTCTGCTACAAATGAAAACTGAAATAGATAAGAACTGTCATGAATGAGAACTAAAAAAAATGACAACTATACGACTAAGAACTCAAAAAAGCGTGGATTTTCTGACCGTCACTGTATATTTCTGAGGGAAATCCACGTCCTTATATATATAGAAGTTTTCATTTTTTCTCGTTCTCATTTTTAACAGTTTTTAATTCTTTGTAGGTTTTATTTGTAGCAGTTCTCATTTGTTGTACCACCAAACTGTTATGCCAAACAGATAGGTCTGTTATAATACCCATTTTTCAGCAACTCCTCACCAATCAACAGAACTTCATCGGACGTTTGGTTTTCATCGGAGAAAAACTCACAGAAAACCACTTATTCAGTTCAAAACAAGAAAAAACTATTGCACTACAATCCGAATTGAATATGTTGAATACAATGTTGCCGTCTTCCGTTTGGATCCCATTTGATTTTGAAAATACTATCTTCAACATTTGTGTCAAAGAGAGTGCCGTGCTGAATAGTAAGGATAAAGTAAGTTTTTCGGCCTCTCTACAACAACAACATTTGCAATTCCAGGTCCCTTATGTATTTTTCGCTGAAGTGATTCGATCTACACCGCACTACAACTCCAATATCAAACCGAGTTCATCGCTGGACCCCGGAATCAGAAAATCACAGAGCGAGAGTATCCTTCAAAAAAATAAAGTAAGAAATCAGAAATTATAACTTTCAAATCATGAAAATGTTCAGAGCTATCACGACTTGACGGATCCTTCAATCGCTGTTTTCGCTGAGTCTTGGTCCGAAAAGAAATCACGTATCCGAAGATTCAGCCGCTATGAAAACCATTCGAAGTGGGATTTGATTCCAGTGATTGTGAAAACAGGAGACGATTTGTCACAGGAGGCGTTCGCTCAACAGCTGTTGTTCACGTTCAAGGTTAGTACTTTGAAGAAACTTTTGTTGGAAATTTTCAATGTATTTTCAGGAGCTTTGGCACGAAGAAGGTGTCCCACTCTACCTTCGTCCATACAAAATCGTGTGCATTGGATCTGATGCCGGACTTATTGAGCCAGTTCTTGATACATTATCGCTTCACCAAATCAAGCGACATCTTACAAACCTATTTCGTGTGAATGGAAATCCGGCTACCCCGTTATTGAAACATCATTTTGAAAATGTATTTGGACCTGTAAATAGTGAAAATTATGTGAAGTAAGTTATATTTATTCGGTTAAAACTAACTTTATGACATTTCAGTGCTCAAAAGAACTTCATTCAAAGCACAGCGGCCTACAGCCTTGTCTCTTATTACTTGCAATTGAAAGATCGGCACAATGGTAACATATTGTTAGATATGGAAGGTCATTTGATTCATATTGACTACGGGTTTTTGCTCTCATCGTCACCAAGAAATCTCGGGTTTGAGACAGCTCCATTCAAACTAACAACAGAAATCAGTAAGTGGATTTGGATTCTTCAAACTGCAATCTGTTATAATCTGATTTTTTTTCAGTTGATGTGATGGGAGGTATTGACAGTGATATGTTCCTTTATTACAAGAGTTTGCTTCTTCGAGGACTTATGGCTGCCCGAAAACATCACCGTCGAATTGTATCACTTGCTGAGGTTATGTCAACAGGTTAGTAAAGTTTGAATATTGAGAAAAAAAAAATAAATTTCGATTTACAGGGTCAAAAATGCAGTGTTTCCGTGCTGGCCATGAGACAGTTCGCGCACTCGAAGCCAGATTCCATGTTAGCAGTACTGATGAACAACTTCAGCAGCTTGTGGACACACTTGTTGAAGGCTCTCGCGACAGTTATACAACACGGTTCTATGATTCATTCCAATATTATACGAATGGAATACATTGAGTATTTATTAGTTGTTTTTTAGTCTTTCAAATTGGTAGAATCTCATATCTTATGTTCGCTATTGTGATGAAAATATAAAATGTTTCATTTTTGTCTTTTTGGTCGGCAGTATGAGTTTTTTGTTCACACAATTTGATCGTTTTGTCGAAAATAGATTATGAACACACTTTTCTCTGGAAACATAGGACTTTTTATAGAATCGTGATAAAAACTTCGAAATTTGTCTACCCTAGGCAATTTTTTGAACAAGAAAGATAACTCATTCATTGAAACATACATAAAACTCGACACTTTTGAAAATACTAAAAAATATTTTCTAACAATCAAAAATTCAAATAAAAACAATTATATTCAAGACCTAATTGATTGTGGCAATCTCAATCACGATAATCTATTTTCAATGTCCGACTCAAACATTGCATCTACTACTTCGACAATATATTCTGGATACGTTTTTTGCAAAAAATGACCTTCTTCCGTGAAGTTGGCGGTAACAAACTTTGTTCCATCAGCGAAAGCTTTCTTCATGACACTTTTTGATTTTTCGGCATCTTCCTTGCACGAAATCACATAATGATTTTCTTCGGAAAAGTACATGGCAACTTCGTTTGATTGTTGTTCATCAATAAGAAAATCTTTGGAGCCATAACCATAGAATCCTCGAATTCTTCTTTTTCCTTTCAAATCATCAATTGATAACTTTTGCTCATCAAAAGCGAACGTTTGCATTGGGAGAATCGCTGCGGCTGCAACTTTTCCATGTGAAACCCGAAGTCCGATAACATTGTTGTAAACTGAAATATAGTTTTTTTTTCTGAATAATTTGACAGAATATCACTTACACCAGTGTAAAATTGGATGCAGAATCATGTTGATTGTCGGGTTGTGTCGCTTGATCAAGGATATAATAAAATTGATAGTTCCCATTCTGAAAAAACTTCCAAATGATCAAATAATCGAAGAGTGGTACAAACCTTTTACTGATTCCTTTGTGTGGAGCGAATCCGGGTGAATTTATCATCACTGTGCCAACTAATGGCCAACTGGGGTCGTCCTAAAATATCTCAGTTACATACCAATAATATTCATGGAACTAATTACCGATAACGAACTCGTCAACTGCAAAGCGTTTTCACCGCCTCTTGAATGGCCCATGATAACTAGTCTATTAACTTTTTGTAGTTCTAGTTGCTCCATCAAACTCTTGATATATGAATTGCGTTCTTCGTTTGTAAAGCTGTTGTGTAGTCCACCAGTTACGAATTCTGATCCTGGATAATTAGTGCAAATCATTCGAATTCGTTTTTGTTCAAAAAGAGATTTCATGTACTTAAAGTCGTTGTGAGTCCCGGGTGAGCCTGATAAAGTAACAACCGTTCCTTTGGTATTTTGAATGTTCCCAACGTCCTAAATAGTGAATTTTAGTCAGGTTATGCAAATCTACAGGATTATTGAGCTGATCAATGTATTTCAAACTTAAAGTTGTGATCACACACATACAAAACTGTAGTTCTGGTGATATATAAAAGTAGTCAATTGTTAATGCTACTCCAACAACTTTTGTGTGCTTGAAACTGCTCAGCTGTCGTTTTCTACTAATCATCTACATCTCCCACTCAAGTCTTCAATTCAACAATTTCTTGTGATCACAAAATCAAACTATAAAAGATATCACAAATGGGTAGCTGTTTCTCAGACCCAGTGAAAAGGCTTGTGTAGGTAGAGACAATATAATCCTGAACTCACCACGTATTTGGACTCGACGGTTGTTTCTTCATTCATGTGCTTTCCAGTTTTGTAGGTGACATTCACTGTTTTTATGAGATCATTCAAATCGAAATACGTCGGTTTTTTTGTGCTATATTGCTTGTTCATTTGTAGATGCTGAAATAGTTTTTTTTTTCATTTTTATTCCTAGAACAATTCCCAAATCACTCACTTTTGCAAAATCTCCAAGGCGTACCAGTCGATAGTATAATAATATATTTTGTGAAGAAAACATCTGGCAACGAACGTTGTAATTGCCGAAATAAAAATGAAATTATAAATATGAAGCACCTGTTAGCAAAGGTTAGTATTGGGAACAAAGAAAAACAATTCAATAATTTATTAAAGTTTTTTTATAACTCCAAACAAGTTTCAACAAAACGAAGAGCTCTTTGGAGTTTGGGAGATCGGAACGTGCTGAGAATGCTGATATAAAATAAATAAGAACGTGACAAAACTGAAAACCGTAGAACACTTGGTCAGTATAATAGACAGTTCTGAGTAAATTTGGTAACAAAAGGAGTGATGATCCATCGGGTACAAAAATAGAAAATCAGGCCGGAGAAAATTGAGATTGGAAGGGCAGGAAGAGCACGTTTGAAAACAGCGAGAAGGACAAGAGTGAAGCATAAACCGATAAGAATTGCAACGTAGCATGCGAGTGTAGTGTTCCAGTCGAAGTAGGAGGATGCCTTTCCAAGGAGTACCGAGTAGAAAATGAAGTCGCCGAGGCCAAGTTTGACACCTTCTGCAAATTAGAATTTTGATTAAATATATTCATATCCGAAAATCACTTTGAAGCAAGATACCAGCGATCAAAGTTATGAAAGACCTTCTACCCGTCCTGAAATTTCACGTTATTTCAATGAAAAAACTCTCCCGGTTTGAGAGAAAAATTTTAATTATTTCCAGGATGGGTAGAAGGTTTTTCATATTTTTGAGCGCCTGTGTTTAGCTCCGGAGGGATTTTCGCACATGATCTCAAGATGATTTTTTTCCGAGCATTTGAATCGATTCATATGAGAATATTCAGACTTCTTTTTTCACTTCCCTCCCCCTTCAAAAACATTTCCCAGTCCCCCACTCACTTTCTTCTTGATAGTCTTCATGACGAACATACTGAACTGGCTCCACGTTAACAATTGGTTGTCTTTCCCTTTCTACTCTGGCCACTGGAGTCTCTCCTTGATTGGGGTTGCTTGAAACGTTTGTTTCTATCTGGACTTTTTGTGGAATCCTCTTGACTTTCGTTGTTTTCTTCGGGACATTCGATGGCTGAGAGGAAGACGCTGATGAAGTCGTTGGCATCTCTGTACCTTCTTCCGAGTTTTTGACAGCGGTTACGAGAACATACGGGTATATGATTCCGGCTGAAAACCCAATCTGAGCAAACGAAACTCGATTGATAACTTACATGAATAGATGAGAGCTGGGAAGATAGGTTCGTTTCTTTCTTGAGCAGTTTCTACCAAATATCTTAGCGGTCCTTTTGGCGTGAGCACAGCAACCAGATCCCATACCGATATGACGAAAAGCACGAACCAAACGGTCCATTCTGGTAGGTACTTGATGAAAACCAGAGCCATAAGTGCTGACATTGTGATGAGATAGAACTGAAAAAAGGAACATTTTGGTTTGTTTGAGAAAAGTTAATGAGATTTTCAAAAACTATCAGTCACAGCATTCCTACATCTACGCAACTCACAGCATTTTGAACAAAATTAAAGTTGAACATCAGATTAGCACTACCCATAACGGTAAGCAGTTCAATTCTACATCGCCTGGCCCACAGCAGTCCAATTTTCCCCTCCTTACCTGCTGTAAACGAAGAGGTCCTTTCCAATGGATGCACATCATTCCCAGTACTCCATAATTGCCTAATCCAAACAGAACAAGTATCACAGATGGAGAAACGTCAAAACTCTTAAGCACTTCTCTGAAAAAAAAGATCCAGGACCTGAATTGTGGATGACAAAACTCACTGGACATAAATAGCTGTAAAGAGGAAGAGGAGAAGGAAACTGCTGATGATCAACCATCCGTGGATTAGCTGGAAAACGGTTGCGGGTTTTGGAGAATACAACATAATAAAAGTGCCAACGACTGTTGAATTCAACTAGGCGACGCCATGTTTTCCAGCATTTTGGAAAAGAAACGTAATAATACCTTATAAAACTTGTATTTGTAGAAAAAGATGAGAAGAACGGTCATCACAATTACCACCGAAAGCATGACAAGCGCGTTTCCAAGTGACATCAATCCTTTCTCCACAATACTGTCCGTTTCCTTGACGAATGGGGTATAGAGTCTGCAAAATGGCAAGTTCGTTACTTCGAAAAATTCCCTCAGCGATAAAAAAAACTCACAAATGTCTTCCATTATTCTGACTATAGAATGTTATCGTGTTCATTGTGAAAACAACGAGTGCCATGCATAGAGACACCGGAACGAATAGATGAATGACATGAGATGCTCCGTATTTCAACTCAGCCTCTTCTACTTGATTCTCTTCCTCTGGTTCACTTCTGTTTGAGATGAGATTAGTGCCATACGTTGTCTGAAAGAGTTATTAACTCAAAATATGAACAGAATCGATCATTTTGTGGCACTCACATGTGTTTCACTACTTGCACTAGTGTTTCCTCCACCATCTTGAGGCTCCCTTGAGTACGGCATCTAGAAATTGTCGATTTAGTCATTAAAATGAAGTTTTTAACAAGAGGAAGAGTAATATTCGATACGAGAAACGAAAAACGTCATCAGAACTCAAATAATCAATTGAAACGGGCAGCAAACACAAGAGAATGCCAAGGTCCGTTGTGTTATGCATTCCTAGGCCATGGCCGTGGCCGCGGAAAAAATAGTGAGAGACGCTAGAGAAATGAACGAGTTGTTTGTCGTGTGTGTGTGTGGCTATGTGTGTGCTGTCCGTCCGCAAACGTTTTATGAGCGTTTGGCCTTTCGTCATTAACGAAGAGGGAGAATGAGAGATGAAGAAGATGAGAGGAAGGGGAAAAGAGAAAAGACGGTCAGTGTATAGAGATGCAACATGAATAAAGAAAACCAACAGGAGACAATAGGGCAACACTCATATACAATGGCTGTGATGCTTATCGCTTCATACACGATTAGATATGGTTTTTTCCCTGTAAATCAGTAAGATGTTGGATGTTTTTGTGAGTGCAGAAAAAACCATTGAAAACATTTTATTCAAAAACAATTGCTTGAATTAACATCTTTCAAAATGAAAATGGAATGTATCTATTCCTGCTTGGTGCATTACGTGATAAACTCTGCAAAAATTGAAACTCAGAAAGCAAAAAATCTGTTGGAACACTACGTTTTGACAAACTATGAACAAATTTCATCATTTTGTTACCTCTCAAGATTGCTGAATTACTCGGTTACCTCAAATCTTGATACTTTGGAAATATGAAGTGTATCCAGGATCCCAAAGAGAAAGAATTGGTTTTCAAGACCTTTTTCCTCTGTTATTAGTTGGTGTTAATCTCCTCAATTACTGGAGTGAAAAAGATTACCCAAACACTTTATTTTGCCATTCACACAATGTTTGCCAACAAATAGTATTTAATCCTACAGGCCCCATATTATGATTAACGTTCAATTTCGTCCGGCTGTCGATTCTGAAAAATAAATGAAAGAATACGTGAAGACTTGAAAAATTACTTGGTTTCATTTTTATTAACTCTGAATTGGTCCTTCAAACGATCCGATAAGAATATTAGAATCAGACGACAAAAAAGAAATACACACTAAGAAATTATTAGAACCCTTTTGGAGAGAAATTCGTTTCAAAAACTAAAGAAAACAATACATCAAAATCGTGAAATGCCTTGTGTGGAATTTTCACTAAAAACTGATGAGAACGTGGAATTATGGTCCAAGATTGATTATGTTGGAGCCAATGATTTGTCAATTTTTGAGCGTTTGAACATTTCATACATCTTGATCCAATTGCGCCATATTGCGATTCAATTTCTGCAAAATTTCAAAATAACAGCTGACAATAAGCTCATAAACAACAAAAATTTTGGTGGTGACAGGGATACTTTTGGTTAATTTTGATGATGTAAAATTTGATTTAAGGTAAACATGCAGGTATTCAAATTCACATAAATTTGAATTAAATAATAAAAAAAAACGAGAATGGGTAGCATTAGCCTATGGAAAAACTATAATTTGGAGAAATACAAAAAAGGGAAAAAGCTTCGATCCTGTCAAACTAACGTATGTTTTTTTCAAATTCCAGAAAAGGTTTTCTTCATACATTAAGCAGCATATTTGTAGATCGTTTTTGGTGAGCCGCGTTGATAGTTCCTCTTTTCTGTCGGGCTTTTGAACAACATGTGTTTCCTAACGCGTTCCGCCTAATAACACAATAATCCAATAATAGCACGGCAATTATCAAAACAGCACAAATGACAAACGACCAGATTGCCCACATTGGAACCTAAAAATACTGAATTAATAATTTTTGTGATGATTTTTCATGCAATGTATTGCCAAATAACTATAGAGATGTCCAAGAAATTTTAATTTGATATACATTGAAAATTCTCACTTTTTGATAGAATAAATGTCAACTCACGCCAGCTAATCCATTTTGCACTGTGTTTGCAATATATTCGTGTGAGTACAAATCTGACTCGTGAGATTGACCATTGTGATAATGTTCCATGTTGTCAACTCAGAAACATTCTGTAATTTCTTACCATATAACAGAACTAAAACGTGCGCATATACTAGGAAAAAGTCGAGGACATGCAGAAAGTCAGGAAATGAAACTTTTCATCACGCTCAAATAACTTCTAGATGCGAAACAGCTTTTTTAGGAGAGAAGTAATATGAAATTGGAATGGAGGAAAGAACTGAAATGAAGAAAACTAGATGAACATTGATCTTCCTTCTTCTCAGTTTTATTAATAAGCTAGAGTAATATTCGAGTACTGGAGGGCTGGAAAATAGAGGAAAACAGAAAAAAATCTTCTAAACACGAATATATTGAGCTCAGAACGAGCTGTTTTCTGAGTATACTTTTGAGGTTACGCATACCAAGAATGTCTAAGAACAACTGCTATCACTGTCTGGGTTTCCCGTTAATATGGCAGAATTTTCAGCCAAAGTTTGTCAAAAGCAATTATAAATCCTAAATACCGCGGAGGGAAACTTACATGTTTTCTTGGTATATGAAAATTCAAAATGAGTGTTTTTTTCTAATCACAGAAACTACCTTGAATGAAACATCTCAAGTTTGGAAAATTTTGAAATGTGGAATTCCATTAGAACTGAAGAACATGAAAAATTGTCACCAATTTTTTTTTGTTTCCCGTTAATTCAGCATACTAATGGTCTGAATGATGTCACTGAACGTTTTTTTCGTAAACTGTCTAACAAAATTGAAAATGATGAGAGAAAAACTTTGTAGATCAAATGATAGATTGGGAACCATTCCACAGCCATAGTGAGATGCATTTTTTGTCTCAAAAAACATACTTCGTAACTGTTTTGGAAGCATGGGCTCAGAATTCCGTTTTTTATCCTAGAGACATTCCTCGTAACAAAATTTCTGATAAACTTTTTAATGCCTCAACATCTCCCATGTTTCTTATTGAATGCAGCAAAATTGGACCTAGTCCGGACGACGGCCTCAAAACTAATCAACCCATTTTTTTTATAGCTCAAGCACTATTCATTCAAAAACAACTCATCAACTGAACCGCATCAGAAATTTAATGATCAGAAAGCTCCAAAATTACTGATGCATTGAATTTGTAGCGTAATTTGACTCAATAGAGTTCAATATTCAAGAAAACGCCGCTTTCCACAGCTTTCTCGGTTTAGTTAGGTTGTAGTGCATTACTAATGATGAGGTACCTATTTTTAAACTGTACATATCCCAAAAAATCGCTATTGTGGAGGATGAACAGGAAAGTACAACTACTAAAATCTAAAATGGACAATGTTTTCGAGACATCGTGCGACACTCTTCTGTGGAATAATAACCAGTTTGGCTCCTCACAAGTATACGAGTAACTTAAACAAGAGACTCAGCAATATTCTCAGTTAATTAAGGGTTATCCACTTTCTGAGTTATAAATTAATGAAGTTTTCGAATATCAAAACATAACACAGTAATAAAGACCAAATGGAAGGTGTTTCATTCTTCATTGCAGATTGTTATTGCACAAAAAGAAACGTAATATTGCCAATGCTTTATTCATTATGCAAAAAATTATTATAGAAAGTAGTGGCAGGAGGAAAAAGCTCTAGATTACATATGCAAGTTAGAAAAAGATTTGAATCATGTGATACTTCTTCGTCTTTTTTCTTATTCGTTCTATGTTGGCCATGAAAGACCCTCCAAAAAGAAGAAGCACACACTCACCAAATGCAGGTTTCCTTCTATTTCTCTAGGCTCGCTACTAGCAGGTCGTCTTTCGTTTCCTCGTATCTCGTTTACTTTCAATTAATGTGTCGTGCCATGCTAATATGGCATGCGAATGAATTTTTCCCAAGTAGAAAATGGATGCGAAAAGAAAGAGAGGCTTCGGCAATGAAAAAATGTGTATTTTTACGGCATCGCATCAGGAAACACGTCCCTATCTTAAGACGACCGAGGAAAAACCGCGACATTTGTTGGAAATTTTGGTATTACGTCGAAGAAGTTATATTACTTTCAGGCCAAACGTTTCGACGTGTCGAGTAATACCCACAGCAAGAAGTTTTCACTTTACCACTAGAATGAAATTAACTTTTACTTGATGCTTTTCAGGCTAGTGAATAAAAAGTAGTTCTGAAAAACAAACGAAGAATTGAAAAACGAGAACAAAAGCTGTTTCGAAGGTGGGCATTGTCCATGAGGACAATCAAAGGTTTTTACTATTATTTTTTCTGCGCTTTGTATTCATTGGTGGTTTCAAATACTGAATCTAAAACCCAAGACTTGTAGGTCCAGATAAAAAAATGTTACATGACGCTCTGCGTATAACTTCGATTACAAAGCAATTTATCAGCTGTCCCGTGTTAGCCCAAAATTGATAAAAACGAAAACTAACTTATTTTAGAGACTAACTAGAATCTAAGAATGCTATGTGGAAAGAAAATGCAAATAGCAAAAGAGTAAATGGAGGCAGCCGTCGTTTGCCACACACAATTAACCGAGTTAGCCCACAAATTTAGAAAAAAAAGGGAAAGAGAAGGAAGAGAGAAGCTCCACACTCTTTTTTGTTGCTCTAGAATAAGCGACAAAACACTTCTTGAAGATGAGTAAATAAGATTCGAGATGAAAATCGGAAAACACTGCTAATAGACGTCGTTACGTCGGTTTTCCTCATCCGACTACTCTGAGATGAGAAAAAATGTATGTGGGAGTGGAAATTGGGGAAAAACACGTTAGACGAATTATGATGATAGCAGGGATTCAATTTATAAAACTGAAATTCAATTTTGTTGATAACAGGTTCAAAATTGGCCACTGTTGGTAGTCATTTTCTGCGAAGTGGATGGCAAAAAGTGAAGCTCTTTGACATATTTAAAAATTTTCAATTCGAAATCATCACTACTGAAGAAACAATTTTTCATTCAGCAAAATACTCTACTTCCTACTTCATTCCAAAAACTAGAAACAATGAGAACAAGGAAATGCTATTATCTGTGCATCAAATCAGATAGAAACGGAGAACAGAATATTCAGAATCACACGTGATCATTGTCTGATTAGTCTCGCGGGGATTAACTCTGAATAGTTTTAGTTCTCCCAATCCGTGGTGACTTGGAAACTACTTCAACAAGGGAACTTGATTTGCTGATAATGTTATATTTTAATTTTGAAAATTGATGGAAAATTTGAGTTTTTGGTTCACTTCTTCAAAAATGTGTTTTCGAAAATGTTCATGCGCATTTGTTTTTGAGATTGAGGATTGATCATGAGAGACAAAGAAAAAAATGAGACGTCTTATTAAAAAAATGAACCATTTATTTTCAATTCGAAATTGAGAGAATAAATCTTTGATAAACGAGCTGTAATGTTTTCTATGTTTTCAGTTGGATGTAGGCTATTTTCAGAAAACTTCTTAACACTTGGAGCATGTATTGAGTACTATTTTTTTAGTAATAAAAAGAACCACCCCGGCTTGTTCTCGATAACAACTATTCACAGAAATAATGTGTTTCCATACCTAATTAATATCAGCTTTCCCTTTTTCGAGCTATATCTGCCTAGGAAATGACATTATAAGAAAAAAAAAATGCGTGTTTTTATATTCCAACAACATGTGTAAATTTTAGACTAAGTTTTGATGCATTGTCGACAAAGCGCTAAAACACATTTCGCTTTTTTGTGAATTTCCATAAATACAACTTCAGAATTCTTACACAAAGTAATTATACATGTGCATGTTCATTAAGCTGTGAAATCATACTGACTAATATACGTCTAGTAATTTTCTTTTTCGCTGTTATTTTCTCTTTTTCTTGTTTTTTATTTTGCTCACTTAGTGCTTTTTCTTTCATTTCTAGACTGAGTGGCATTTTCTCTGAATAGAATGAAAGAGGATTTCTAGAAATTGGATTTGTTCGGAACGTATTTGTGTGAATAAAATAGAAGGAAAGAACGGGAGAATAAGAAAAGAAGAGGAAAAAAAAATTCAATGAGGGTTTTTTTCGCTTGAAATCAAAAACACCGCTGGAATTGAAAACAACAGTGAAAAACAGAAATTTCTCATTTCAGGAGAAACGCTCGAGCATAAGTTAAGCCAATGGCTTTTCCTGCGTGATAAGCTACTTTGGTTTCGCATTCAATCATTGATTTTTTTTTGCTGAATTACTAACATGCAATGTATCCGGAACTAGGACGTGGGGTTCTAGTTTTCAACACAGCCAAAGTAGTGATAAAGCGCTTACCAGGGTTCTCGTTTGAGACTTTTACCTGGATTTCCAGTTCATTTTTCCAATTTCCAAATTCTCCAAGCTTCAAGATGATCATCAAATGTAACTCATTTGATACTAACACTAAGATTTGTTTTTCGCAAAAACTTTGTGATGCAGTTTTGATGATAAAAAGGCTTATACATTGTTTTTATACGGGCGCAAGTTTTTTTTTCGCGAAACTTCGACAAAACTTTTTTTTACTTTTATGTCAAATTTCCTCTCAAAACATCTCGAGTCCCTACGTAATGCTTTCTCATAATTTCAACTCTTCAAATAAGTTCTCTAAATATTTCCAGCCCCCTGATGATTCCTATCAGCAATTGCGAATCAGAAACGCAACAAAACAAATCAGAAAGCATTTATAACAAATCTCCGCATTTTCTCACACTATCCAGGAACGCCAATTACATCCAACATGTTCCCAATGATACATCTCCGACGCAATACTTCGAATCAAGACATTCATCCGTGTCTATTAATTGTCCCGAAATAAAAGAAGAAGCAAATGATCTTCTTCTGCCTTGTCATGTAAGACTTCTAATTCGAAAAAAGGTGTTGGATGGAAACTTACTGACTTGACTTGGTGAAAAAAAAACAATTCATAGACTCTCTATGTCAGATTCATCTAGTCAACGGGGAAAATGATTGTTTGGACTCAAAAATCCCGCTCAAAATTTCATAAACAGTCAGAGAATGCAGCTTCAAATTAGTAAGCACGTCCAACTGTGGATGAGTATTAATCAAAAGCAGCAAAACAACTAATCACTCAATTTTGAGCATAATTATTTTCAGCTCATGCCACCACGTGATCCGTGTGCTTCCAGACTCTCCACATCATCTGCTTGGAACAGTATCCGACTTTCAGCACTTTCCATATCCAGGGTGAGTTGAGTAATACGATCATTTTTAAAGTAATGCGATTCATCCTTGCTAATTGCAATATCCTCATATTACGTGCGAAATAAAATCTGACCTATAGTTCTCAAAAACTTTAGTCCCGTGTTTCTGACAGCCGGATATTTTTCATATGCTACTTACATTTTATTTATTCTCTCAAATGAGTCTGCGAGCTGGGAGAAAACTTTCTCATAACATTTCTTGGCGGCGAAAATATGCTCTGAACAATAATAAAGGGCATTGTTCACATGAAAAAAACGAGTCACGGTCCCCAGCAATGTTGGTAAGTCTAGACAACATTTTGAGTGAAGGGTTGTGACTTTTTGCACTATTTAACCGAGCATTGCACTTTTCAGCTCTCATTTATCAAGCCGAATCTTGTTGCATAACGTTACGCTGTGCATTTTCTCATGTTTCGCTTTCAGGTGTTTTTCTTAAAACCTTGCTCCAAACACAAATGTTGTCTGGGTTGCGTATCTTTGCGTGATGCAATCCCTCTCATTTGCACCCTTGAGATCTTATCATTAGGTACGTTTTCTTGACAGATAAGATCTAATGAAAACAGATTTCAGTGTTCTGCACAACCATTTGCACAGATTTCTGGATCAACAATGGGAAAACGTTTTACACAGTTAACTTTGAAGGATATGGGACTGAAATCGCTTTGTTCTACTTTGCGTTTTTGTTGGTATCTTTGGCAGTAATTTGTGAGTGTTTCAAAAGTAGTTTTTTATTTCTCTTATTCGAAGTTCAGTGTTCACTCTGTTTGTATGGAAAACGAAGCGAAAGAACTGGTACATTGTACATATAATCTGGCAGGTACGTAACAATTGGTAATCAGTTTTCATCTCTATTTTTCAGTGGACTATCCTTGAATTGTTCGGTTTTTTCATTTATTTGGTATTCTCTTGGGCACGAAACCCGGAGAAAACAACAATACTGATGCCAAGTGCACTTGTTTTGATAATTGCAACGTCGTTTGGAGCATTGGTTGAACTATGGTGGTGAGTTTCTATGGTTAATTGTTTTTTAAATTTAGAGTGACTAATTCTATTTTTTCTCGGTTTCCAGGCTCATAATCTTCGTTGATGCTATGTTATTCGAAAAAGCAAGCAGTTCATATAGTAGTAGAAGAACGTCTCGGGAAAATCAAGAAGAAGGTTTAGAATCTCACAGTTCCAATAGTCCAACATTGATGAAACCTAATATCACAATAACTGAGAACTGTGAAATTGTGATATGAATGAAAATTGTTTTAATTATCTTCAAATTTGGCAAATTAAATCATAAACATCGGGAATTGCACGTAATTAATGAAAATCAAAGGTCTTTATGTCACAACAAAAATTTTTTTCAATCACCTTACACTTTGCAATTGTTCAAATGCGCAATTTGAAACATATTATCCTAACATGGATGTTCTTTTGCGCAACAACCGGAATATAAGAGCGTTCAGAAAAGAAAACTGATCCTTTCCAGTTTTTATTGCGTTTGTCTATACTTCCTTAATGTTGCGATATGTAATCAAGTCTTTGTATTTGAGTTATTAATCATTGATCGTGGTTATATGATAGCGTGAGAATTTTGTGGATCTACGATGGGTTGATATGAAAAAATAACCAACAAATTTTCTCCGGGAGTAGGAAACATTTTCAAAGAAACAGAGATATTTTGAAAACCGTTTGACTTTGATGACTAGTTTTTTCAGTTCACATAAACAAAACATTTTCAAATCATCATTTGATAATTGATATGCCATCACTTGATTAGTCGTTTCGAAAAGTGAAATGATCTTCTCTCTTCTCCGTCTTCTTCCCGTTTTCAAATTTGAATTCCAGTTAGCAGAATTATCTCTTTCTCTTCGGAACGAGGAACACAGCAATGAAGAGGTGATGGCTGAAGAGATGAAACCAACTAGAGGAAACGCAAGGAATAGAGAAAAAGAGGGAGTCGAAATGTGGTGGGAGGTGTAGAGCCGGTTGGAAAACGCCGAACAAGGAGAGATCTATCTAGGCATATTCGTTGTGTGATCGGCCGACTGTGTTGTTGGGCTGTCAACATATACGTTCATTGCATATTGAATACGCTTCTGGCGCCCAGCAAATCTGGATTTTCTCCTCAATTCGCAACTTTGCGCCAATGTACATCACTCGTTTTTTTACATGCTTATTTTTCTGTTTATTCATTAGAATATTCGCAGGTAGTTTTTCAAAGCCATTGTTTTTTCCGTATTCTAACAAATTCCAATCATCAAAACCCTATTCTTCCTTGAAGGAGACGCACCACTATAAATTTGCATCTTTTCGGACACAAGTTCGCTCGGTAAATTTGACATTTGAATAGAGCTCGGCAAGTTACATTGAGAACCCTCTCCAAAATATGGTTTCAGATCACGTTTCAAATTTTCAGTGTTAGTTTTCACAGTATCCAATTTTTTTACCCTCTCAATTTTTACCTCGCCTTTCGCACCATGTGTTAGAATGTACCTCCTATCCTAAAAACAAATCGTTCTCATGAAAAATTATCAACAAAAACTTCTTCATCATACAATTTTCAACAACTTTTCTGTAGACTATTTTTATAATGTGCTCTTCATTTCAAGGTTAAGGTAGATGAATTGAAAGCACTAAGAAATATGTAATTTTGAGTAAATTGTCTCAAGAAAAGTCAGAAACTCTGGTGATCACAATTTCTAATTCAATTTTGAAACATATTTCCTTTACTGAAAACTAATGGCTTGCTTTGAAAATGAGGACTATTTCTTACATCTACCTGAGTGCGAAATGAAAATTGAGACCGGAAAGGAATTCCGCTACTAAGACTAATAGAAAAGAAAAAAACGGTCATTTTTTCCAACGCCAATTGACGAGGACCTAAAAACACATTTCCAACCAACTCCAAGATGATTTTTCTGTGATTTGACGAGCTCTACTCGAAGGTATTTTATACAAATTTTACAATGGTACGCTTTCTCCATAAGAATAGAGACGTCAACAATTATGCAGTATCAAAAAAATAGTTTTTGGAAAATCCGGTGTTCTAGGTACAAAGAAGTTATTTCATAAAAGTTTTCTATCAAACTAATATACCCACAAAACTTTTTTTCCGTGAAAGTGAAAAACAGTCAAGAGAGGTACTTGATCCAATTTTCTTTGGAAATAAACAATGAATGGTTGAAAGGAATAAGTGTTTCACTTCTTCTTTTTTCATAAAGTAGTTTTTCAGTTGGTTCAAAAACGACGCAATTAGTTTTCAAAAGATTCACCGAAGAAACATGTCGCAATAATCCTTGCCTGAATGGTGGAACATGCACACCAGGCAAACTTGCTTGTTCTTGCTCACAAGGATGGATGGGAAGATACTGTCATAGTAAGTTGTGTTTCTGGAATTGAAAATGTTGGTATCAAATTTCCAAAATCACTGTTCTCTTTTTGCAAAATTTCGATCGATTTTATTTTTGGTTTTGGAGAATAACCGTCAGGAAAGCTCTGTAACCACAAAGCTTTTTTTCATCCAATGTTAGAGCTCAAACAAAAAAAAATGAATAAAATGTAGGACTGGTGAAAGTGATAGTACCACAATTCAATGAACGTCGCTTCCAGCAGTGTTTGATCCGAATTCTCTGTTATAAACGGAAATTGAAGTTATTTTGACAATCAGAAACATAAATTTCGTTTCAGGAAAGTGTCGCAACATATACAAGAGTTGTGATCGATGGGCAGTTGAAGATAAGTGTCATACAATATTAACGCAAACAAACTTTTTTGATGTCAACTGTGCTATTTCGTGTAAAATGTGCTCTCCAGATCCAAACTATGTAGCTCCAGAAATCCCATTAGCTCCAGCTTTGGAACCAATGCAGTTTTTCTTGGGGAAATGGCATTCCAGGGCATCGAAAGGACTTCGGTACCCTACTGATTTATATGATTCTGAGTATGAAGAAATAATTGATATCGCTCCAGCAAACGTACCAATGTTTGGACCACCATCATTGAATTTCACGTAAGTAATGGGAAGGAAAACTGGGCATGAGAGGAAATATATTTTTGAGACCCAAAAATTACTTTCTCCAAAAAATTCGCATATATCGTTTTGAATATCGTATCATTGCTTTTTTTGCATACCATTGTTTTTTCTCAAGAATCACATTTAGACAATGATCTCTAAAAAACGATATCGCTCAACTCATGAATTCCGCACTGCCTAAAACTGATGAAAATTGAAATTACATTTTACTCATTTTCAGAAGCACATCTTGGTTTGAAGACGATACCAGAGTGATGCATGGATTCATCACATTGAAACCAAATTCTTTCCCTCCAGAGGTTGCTATTTTGAGTACGAGTAACGAAGGTATGTTAGTCTTATTATCTGGAATTAACCTCTTTTTTAAAAATGTTCGGTAACGCGTGGCGGCATTAGCATTATGAGTATTACAAGAGTACAAATTTGTTTGCTTTGTTGTTTTTCAATATCTTGGCAAACAGAGAAAACGCTGACCATCTTGAGCAACTATTTTTTTTTCGAACTCAATACAAATTACCTTTAAAACGTGGACCTTTCTTTTTAAAAAAGTTTCATGGATTTCTGATAGTTGCGTTTCGAAAGGCAATAGAAAAACAAAGTTATGATGTGTACTTGGCTGACACAATGACACATAGTGGGAAAACCTGAATAACGGTTTTCAGGGTTCTTTTTGGAATCGCGAAACGCGATCTTTGTTGAATAGAATAGTTCACATCCAAATCCATAATTTATCTTGAAGAGGTGTGGTTCTTTCTTGTATTTTCGGTTTAATCTCTCTATTTGACACTCCTTTTGTATATGACTCAGTTGACATTGTTTAGGTTACATAATTTTCCAGAGATTTAGCTAGAGACGAAGCCGAAGATTTACCAACAAAAGAACTGTAGGAATGTTTTTTTTAGCCCACTAACAATTTTTTGACAGGATTAAACATGATTGAACTTGGAACATTGAAACATCACGTTCTCACACTGAATGTTTCGTACATGCAAGTGCATCCAACAATGGACAGCAAAGTTTTGCCATTGGGTGCTACAAGAAGGCTGAGAAGAGTTGGTAACTTGTTGGAAATGACAGTGGCAAAACTGTTCAGTGAAAATAAGGTACGTTATGGTCAATTTCAAGAGTTGAAATGAAGTTTTGGAGCATGAAATTCATTCTAGTTTCATTTTCTGATAGTAAAAACCCAAACCTTCGGAAGGAGTTATCAATTTTTTTGGATTTCGACATTTAAATTGGGATCTCCGCACTAAAAGCTTTTCTATCCGTACCTTTTTAAAAAATCATTGACTATTTGCTGGTTTTACAGGTTTTGCGTTTTGACGATTCAAATTTTCAGGTTTCTCAATTCAAAAAAATGTTCAAGAAAATTGCCGATTATGCATTCTAATATACTTATTAATGATTTTCTCCCCATTTGTTATGTACAGGTTCTGTATTGTAAAAGATTTGGCGCCGATGTATTTTGTATTGTATACAACCAATAAGTGATCCCAATGCTCACGGAAAATGATATTTGTAAAGCAATAAAACTTTGTCCACTTATGATATTTCAACTTGCAATCAAAATTGATATTCTTGAACGTGTTTTTTAATTACAAAGCACAATAAAAAGTATACCATAAATCGGCATGCAATGCCATTTCACCAAAGCTTTTGTGAGAAGGGATCAGCAGCTATCTTGCGTCGTCAGTTTTTCTTTTCTCCCTCATTTTCTATATAAAAGCATTCAACGTCCAGTTATCGCCTGTTCTTCTGCTTTCTCCAATGCATCATCTTCCCGTTTTTCATTTATCTCTTGCCCTATGAATCTCTTTTTCACTTACGAGATCAGTTGGGATCTCAGAACAATCAGCTATCTATTTCTCTTTAAAAATAGCGTTAGATTCAGGAATCAACTGTCTTTGCCATCAGAAACGTCGTCATAGCGTTTGACAATCTCATAATCTAATCGGTTATTCTAAAAGTTTGAAAAAAAGTCATATCGAATCTTCTCCAGCAATAATTTCAAAAATAGTTTTCCTATTATAAATCTGTTCATGAAAGGTAACTGAATGAAAAAGCTCTTTTGTCATAGGTCAGTTTATTTAGATACAAGTGGTGCTTCGTGAGATGTTATTTTTTGTAGTGCGAGGAAAGAACCTTTGTGTTTGTAAATTCATTTTATTTACCATTTGCCCTCCATTCTACCGAGATACCTTTTTAGTCATGTTATATTTGCATGTTTCATTATTGTTATTTTAATTTTATACCGCCGGTTCTTGGTCAATCACATATTTGCATAAATTGTCTCAATTCACTTTCGCATTTCTCGATTCGGTCAAAGCAACAACTTTTGTTTTTTTATTGGGCGACAAATGGTTAGGTTTTCTCTGAATTATTTATGGAAATTTCAAAAATTCTGCTGTATGTAACTATTTGTACCATATTTTTATCATTGGTGAGATATAGGCGGGAGCCTGTGAGTAGAACTTCGTGATTTATTTCATTCGACCGTATCCACTTGACAAACCCACTTAAATTGGCTCGTTTTTCGCTTTCGCTTCTTGCGATCAAGGAGTAAACAGTTTATTTTCACAATTCGGTTTTTGAGTGAATTTGGTTTGAGTTGAACGGTAGTTTTATTTTTGCTGTTTCCGACTAATTGATACATTTTATAGTAGCTTTCTGACAGGGGTTCATAGAATATGAACTGGGTCAACTCAAATTGATGGAAACCTCGTTTTTTTCTCTTCAGTGAAAAAAATATTGACGACTTGATCCCAATAATTCATTTTTATTCTTGATTCTATTAAAACAAGCTAATAACGAAATCTAAAAAAATGAGAATGGAAAACGTGAAACATTATTTTTTGTATAAAAAAGTGTTTAGAAACATTTTTTCAGGATCACGCTAACTTGAAAACATTGGCAAGAAAAAACTAGGCTGTTGAAGACTTTTTCATTTTGCTAGCTTTGTTAATTTGATGTGTTTATTACCTTTCTCGATACTTTTGCTCAAGTTAGTAGTTAGACAACAATTCCCGATGAGTTTGCATCCTAACACTTGAGGAAGCATCATACACACTAGCACAGTTCATCTTTCACTATAAACATGCTCTAGTAACGTTATTCACAGATTAACACAAAAGCCGTATGTTCAACAGACTTGTGAAAGTAAATGTTTGTTACCGGAATAAAGGTATGCATAGAACTTCTCATCTCCCGCAGTCTCACAGTTCTTCTTCTTCTTCTCCTCCCTTTCGTAACAAACATACATAAATCTTGTTGCGCATACTGTCAAACTTTTCAGTGGCTTTGAAACATTTTCATTT
>GL379848.1:109344-130456 GCA_000143925.2 Caenorhabditis brenneri | reverse complement strand
CGCTCAATTTTTCTGCAAATGTCCTTGTCCGACACAAATTTTCACTGTTCTCAATAGGGCGCACTTTCTACAATTTTTGAAACCCCAAACTCGGAAGTTTTCTTTATTTCTCAATGCTTTATTGGGTGAATAATTGCCAAAAATTGATCAAAGAATCAAATAAAAATCCTTAATATGCCACGGGCGTCTGATTGCCGGTGGTGCCCACCGTCGACACCTTCGACATGGTGCTGAAAATTTTGCGGCTCGCCCACGGAAGCGATTTCAGGACGATACCATCTACCCACTCATTTCGAATTCTGAAAATGAACTTCAAGTATCAATCGGACAAGAGTGATATTTACCCCTATAATCACGGTTGTCAGAGGAACCTGCTCGATTCCAAATGTGTCGTTTTTGAAAAACTCGTCAGGCTGAGCAGAATCCAAAAATAAACTGACCGTTTCAATGTCGAAGGAATCATTGTTGTACTGAAAATTTAACACATTTAATACAAAAAGAATGCCAATGAACTCAATTTACCAAATAAGTCATATCCGAAAAGTCCAGCTTCCGTTCTTTGGTCGACACCAGTGAGTCACTCCCATCAATAGGCGTCAATGGTTTCATAAGTGTCTGCTTATTGATGTTATGACTGATTGGCTCCAGAATCGTTGAGTTTTCGTTCCAATGTGTATATTCGTATCCACCAACATGATAGAATAGAAAAAATGTGAATAGTAAACTCACAATAAACAAAATAGCTTGTATGAAAATACTAAGAAGTCCAGTATGTTTAGGTTTTACAAATAGAGTGTTAGATAGTGAGTTTAGTCCCGGTCTGTGAGAATCTCGTTCACCTCGGGAATTCGGAGAATCCGAAAATGCGTGGTTTACATGAGCCATAAAAGGTTATAACGAAAAGAATGAAATTTAAACCAGTTTGGTTTAGCGAGTGAGCACACCGGAAAAGAATGAGATTGGCAAGAACAACAACATTTCCGTTGACGCTGCCGTTGCTCAATATTGTCATAGCAACGGAATGATGCCGTTGAAGAGAAGGAAATAAAGACAGAAAGAGAGTGAAGAAGGGAGAGTAAGAAAAAGAAAAGGGTGAGAACCGAATTCCGAGTTGAAGCTGGGTTGTTTGGCTTCTAATCCAATTCTCATGAGTCACTGGAATTACTTTTTGAAACAAGCTTAGATAAAACAAAAAGTGATCAAAAACGTTAAAAATTGCAGAGAGACAGTGAACTAATACGATTGCTTAAGACAAAACAGTCAAAAAAAAATCCGAGATGCTTTTTATTCAAAAAAAAGTGAACGTATTGGTTTATATTACAGTGTAAAACAGACACACCATAAGACAAAAAGATATGTTGAATGACATGTTTGTACCCGACTTTCAAAACAAATAATGAATTAATGACGCATTGATACCTACAACTTCCGACTAAAAAAAAATTATGGAACAGTTCAAATATGGCAAAAATTTACAGTGATGGTTCTAAATGGAATCGCCACATTCAAAATGTGTGATACGGAAAAAATCAGTTAAAACATTCGAAGGGCTAGACTTGTTCCTCCGTTTTTCCATTCGTTGTCCTGGAATAATCAAGGATTTAATAAATTTTCCGATTTTTTATTTTTGTTCACGCTTTTCATTGAGAACTTGATTCATTGATAGCAGCACGCGCGGTAATAATATTTGATTATAAACAACTTACCACATCTTTAGTAACTTCCGCTCGGCACATCGGACATGTCGACTTCTGGTCCAACCAAGTCTCAATGCAACTCTTGCAGAAAATGTGATTACATTCCAACTTTATCGGATGAGAAAAATCTTCGTGGCAAACTGTACACTGGTTGTCGTCACATTCCAAAATTTTGACCGACGTTCCAACAGAGCTGTCTGTGATCAAACACTTCACTGACTTCTTAACGAAAAGAGAATATCGGTATATTTCTCCAACCTTAAACACATTAGTTGAATTGTTTCTTTATATTATATCAAACCTTCAGAGAAAAGTATACAATTGAGAAGAAATATATCATGAATCCTGCGCCTTGATTCACAAACAAAAAATGCCGAAGCCATGGTCCAAATGGCAGTGCACATCGATAAAGCTTCAAAAAATAGTATGTTTCATCACCCACGGAAACATAATAGTACCTGTGAGCAGTATTCAATAGACTGAAGAAGTTTCCGCTTGAATGACCAAGATGTGTAAGTTTCTGGGATAATGACGACCTGTAAGAAAGTTGAAATTTGTCATGTGGAAAATATTTCAAACCCAACATACCAATGATTTCGGAATGATAGTGATCAACTTGAAAGAAGTGTCAGTGATGATGATTCCGTACAATGTAGATGACATAGACAGCTCTTTGAATTCTCCACTGAGGAAGTACTGAAAAATAGGTTTATTTGAATAAAAAGAGTATGAGAATTGATGAAAAAGACTATACTATTTCGTAAAACACCTAATTCAGTTTTTGATGGAAACTGTATGAAAAAAACTGATAAGCAGCTGGATTCTCACTAACAACTTCAATGAGATGGCGTATAAACATGCAATTTTTGTTATTCGTGTTAAAATCTTACCATTATGTTCAAACCAAAAGTGTTCGCAAACTCAAAATCCGTCAATGTGTAATTACGTAGATAAACAACCGTTAGCATGCTGAACGCGAAACAATATACAACTTGGAATAATTTGTTGGAAAAACCTGGAAAACTGTGTAACGATTCAACATGAAAATTCATTCTTACCTCCTGACATGGTTCTTTGCACAATGACATCTGCCTGAAGGAACGTGACAAACAAAAGTGAGAATTGCAGAATATCCGTTAGATGGTCAAACATAAATTTGGCACCAAAAAGCGCCAGAAACGGTAGTATGTTTTTGAGAATGCTGATGAAAGTTTGTCCTTCTCGCGTGTTGTCCAAACTCAAACGAAACTGCTCCAGACCCTCGCGTACACTTCTTTGGCCAAGTACTGGAAATCGCTCGATGAAATCACTATTTTCCAAAGAACTTTATTTGTTTTCGAGCAAATATTCCACAAAAGTTTCAATAGTCCAATCTGATGGACCAACCATTGATTCTTTTGTTTTATTTTCAAATTTCTCAGTTTTTTCGTGATGTTTGAAAAAATTTACATTGTTCTCTCTCGTTCCTGGAGTTATTTGTTGCTTCAGTATCTTCATCGAAACTCCGATTCGTTGAGGTTGTTTGATTTTGGTACTCAGGATTTTGCAATGTGTTCTGAAAAAAAAAACGTAATAAAAGAGCGAGTGTGATAATAACAAACTTGCCTCAAACAGGGTATGAAGTTGATGCATCGAAGAGCCTATCTGCGGAAAATGTGCAGATATTGACCTCGTTCGCGCGAGGTTATCCCGACTGTCATGATTTTGTACATGCTGCGGGTCCATTTTACTCTGAAACAAAACTATTCCTTTGAAAACACAACGAACATGAATTAACTGGTTCAAAATTGAATTTCTCGAATTTAAAAATATTACAGCAACTAAAAAGTAACAAAGAAACAAGGATACTTTATTAGTGTAAATGCGTGGTGTTTGTGCTTGCCAACTGTACAGCAGAGCGCATTTGCACTTGTTGTTTGTCAGGCGGAGAAAGAATAGGGGGAGAGAAAATGTCACAGAAGAAAGAAAAGAGAACAAAGGAAAAGAAAGATGAATGAAGAGATAAGTGAATGTACGAAAAGGAGGAAAGCCCAAAGGTTGAGACGAGAAAAAAGAAAAATTGAACGCCTTATTGTGAGAAAGCTGTTTTAGGAAACTGTGAACTAATTTAACTGCACTATTACAAAATTACTGATCTTATGGAACAAAACTCAAAAATGAAACTGTAACGAATGAAAAAAAATTGATTGACTTGTCCAGATAGTGGGTCATAAATAATATAATCATTCAGGATCAGTCTGTTTCGAGGTGTTAAGAATTTGATTATGTTCAAATCGAATTCAATAACAAATAATAAAGAAAACCTTAAAATGACCTTCCCAAGATTGATCGAGACAGAAGAAGAAAGAGAGGGCAAAACCCATAAAAATGCACAAATTTATTCGAAACGGTTCTTTTCAAAAACTTTACCCTCAACATTTTGTTCCTGACTCAAAAACTGAATTAGTCTGTCCTGAAACTATATCAGCTGTCTTCTTTTTGAGCTCTAGAAATAGTTTGGCAACGAAACGCTCTTTTGTTTGACTTTGTTCAATGTGTCACAGTTTTTGTGATTTATATCATACTTGCAAAATTTCGGCCCGATTGGGCCGGCCCGCCTTGTCGGACACCTAAAATTGGGTTTTTTTTCAAAAATTACACATTTTTTCTTGTCGTTTCAGAACAAATTGTTGAATAACTTGTAATAAATTCTTGTTTACCTTAAAACATGCTCAAAATTGTGGTAAACGTTGTTATTTTCAATAAAAAATTGTCCCAACAAAAATGTGCTGAAGGCAGCGCCTGGCCCGTTGCAAATATAATTTGTATCAATAGATGTTCTATCTGGTTTTATTTCAAATTTTGAAGAAAAGTAAAATCAATGAACGAACAATGTAGCAACAAATGATAAGATAAAGAAAAGAGGTAGGCTAGCAGTAGAACCTGAAGGTCCGTCCACAGTTGGGTCATACCCTGAAAAAAAAAACAAAATTGAAGCAACATAGACTTGAAAACGATTAAGTCATGTCAAATGTTTCTAATTTTTATCCAAACAGTTGAATTTGAAAAAAAAGAATGTGAACTCACTGATAAAATCTCTAACATTCTGTTTGATGAATGCGCGGGCAGCTAAAAGTGACTGCGGTTCTCCATCATATGAAGCATACATATCTCCACAATGTGCAGTTCCATTAATCAGATAAGGAAGTTGAGATTGTGCTTCTTTCTTGTTGTAGGTTCCAAGAGCATGCCATGGATCAAGTGAGCCATTTGGTAAAACGACGTTTGTAGCCTGTAAATTGAAGGAATGAAATCAAAGGTATCTTTTAGTTTCCTACGTTATAGAAATCAGCTCCACCATAGTAATTCTGCGATTTTTTGTTTCCTGCCATAATATTCTTGATTTTCATTGAATCGCCGAACATGTCAGTACACATATCAATGAACAAACTGAAAATAACCTATTTCAGAAAAGTTATTTGCTGAAAATCGACGTACTTCAAAGGAACACCGGTTCCGAAGACATTGTTTCCTTGATTGGTGGTTTGCAAGAATCCAATCTCATTACAACATAACCACATCCATCCACGAGCAGCAGCTAGTATTAGAAACATTGTTTTCTAGTTTCAACTAATCAAAAATTTTGTTTTTAGGTGAAAAAATTGCTTATTCATGAATGAACTAGACTAGTTTTTAAGTAATTCAATACCTCCATCTTCTCCTAATACTTTCAAGTCTCCGCTTCCAACTTGTTTGATAACATCCCAATAGCTGTTAGGCATGACTGAAAGATCTGGACCGGCTGGTTCCATCTGATTGAACCAAAGGAACAAGTTTTCCACTCGTTTCACCTTATCCGGTTCAGTCGTGTTAGTCATGATTTCACACATTTTCTTAACAGTCTTATCAGTGTGAGTACTGTTGCTCTGTAAATCAAAACGTTTTCAACAGACTTCTTTTTTCAGTTTACTTGTCCATCATAAGTGTACTGAGTCATTCCTTGGAAAGTGTTAAATAAATTTCCGAAGAAGTTGTTAATGTCGAGTTTAGTGGTGTTTGCATCAAATGGAGGTTGAAGGCTAAATTTTCAGAAATTTTAGAACCCGTTTATATTTGAGACTTACTTGAAATAGTTATTGAGTTTGTTTCTTCCATCAACGGTCAAGGATAGCTGCTGGATTTGAGTAAAAGCGTCTCGAACAGCTGGAGCACAGTTAGCATCGGTCAGTTGTAAATCATCTTGAACAACCATTGCGTACTCTGTAGGAAATTTCAGAATAATAATAATGAATTCATTGTGAGAATGTTGTAACTAGTCGTATCATTTCAAAGAGCATTAGAAGCTACCACTGATGACAGTCAGTCGAAAATTTCAATATGATTAGCAGAGTATATTTTAGAGGTTACAAAAAAACATGTTTCTATCGTGTTGAATAAGAATTATGACCCAGTTCTGATTTTGTCGATTGTAATACAAGTTAGGTTCAAAAGAAACAGCTCTGCTATTCTCATTTTGGTGAAATTAATCTCTCTGTCTGTGAGCAGTATATGAGAAGGAGTTAGAAAATGTCCACACTCAAAATATTTTTCTCACCGTAGAAATCAAGTTTGAGATTAACCGGTGCACTACTAGCCACTGATCCAACTGTCAGTTGAGGATATTTCTGTCTGAACCAAGCTGACAATGATCCTGGATAACTTCCACCAAAAGTGACCCATCGTGGATTTTTGAACCCATATTGTTGGTTCATAGACTCAATGAAGAAAGCCAAATCAGCAAGGGCTTGTTGAGTTGTTAGGTAACGCAAGGAGCTGGTTTCCATATCGCTGAAATTTTCTGTTGAAAAAAACATTTTTGGAGTTTGAAATTACGGAATCGGCCAGCTGTCTCCGAAAAATCTGTGCTCCAAATCGAAAACGTCTGCTCCAAATTCTTTCGCCCATTGAAGATATTGAACCTGTGGGTAAGCCGCCCATTTACCGTTTTCTGGTCCTTCTCCTCCAATCATCAAGAAAATGATGGAGTTATTTCTCGAATAAATCGGGTTGTAAAAATATTTTTGATTCCATGTCTTTGTGTTATATGGATCGAAGTGATCCAATTTCTGAGTGAAGTTGTACACTTGCAAGTAGGGATAGTCTTGCAACACACCTCTTTTGGTGACATCAAAGCGATTCAAATGATGGCTGTAATTAACAAAGGCTATATTAATAAGAGGAAAAGTGGCAGTACTTCAAAAGGGTTTGTCCATTTGGTTTACCGAGGAAGAATGGGGGCAACCGTCCTTGAATTAGTATTGGCGCAAGTAGCAGCAATAAAACATTCCATTTCATTGTAACCGGAGAGAAATGATTCGATACAAACTTACACTGCTCGGCAAAAAGAAAAAAGCACAGTATAATGCGGAATGATTACAAAATCACTATCGTTATCAGTGTTTTATGACTGACTAGTCGTCGATTCGTTTTTAGTCTTCTCAAAATCATCAAGGTGTAGAAAGAAAGTCGAAATTCCAGCAAATACAAGATTCGAAAATTTGGTGTCGAAAACAGTTTCACAAGAGAGTCAAACTCTGAGAACCTGTTGAGATTGATTCATCCTAATTGGAATTTAGCATGAAGAAAACACACTAGATCGTATAAATTGTTTTTTGACGAAAAATATTAGCATAAATCCTTTTTTCTGAAACATTAACAGTGATAAAAACGTTTGGCATTCAGGAATATGAGTCATAGTTTCAGTTGGAACACAAAGGATGTTGAAATCGACTTCACAAATATATATTCATGCAGACTTCAACACCAAATTTCCTGGGAAATATTTTTCAATTTGAAGTTTCATGAATTTTTTGGCTCTTGGTTCGATTTGAAGCCTTTTCAATTTCATTTTACTTGAAATTTCGACCAAATGGAAAAATCTAGAGATTCCAAGACACCAAAAACGTTTACTTGGCGTTTCTACGTATTGGAAAAGACGCATCGGTCTAGCTGTCTTCAAGCAATAGTTTCATTGATCTTGAAATCCGATCGTTTAGAAAAATACAATATGGCAATAATGGTAAACGTAAATTTTTGAGAATTCGGGAGAATTTTTTGAAGATATTTTCCTGTATACTAGGATTCATTCTAATTTTCTGGTAGGGAGACTGGTGACAAATTCCCTACTTCTCATTCTTCATCTTTCAAATTCTTTGAATTATGTGCCCCTTATGATGTCACTATATCAATTAGTCGCTTTGGTTCGACCTCTCCTTGTTTGATACTTGTACGGCCAGCGCGCGCTATGCAATCCCCCCGTGTCCCCCTAGCCTGACACACAGTGGTGTTGTGTGGTTCATTTAACACCGTTCATTCAAATGACTGAGTCACCCTCCCGTACCTTCCCCTCTATTCGCTGCCCTTCTGGCCGTCACATCAGTGTGCGCAAACAACACAATGTTTGGGAGGTCTATCTCTGCGTCTCTCCTGGCCTCTGTTGTCCACCACTCATCGCTCTTTTTCTTTTTTTCACTCTTTGCGTTCTGACTTTGTTTTTATTCCGTTCTTTTTTTAAACAGTTTCCGTACATGATATTTTGTGATCGTTTTTGTTTCAGAAGAACTTGATGCAGTCATGAGCAGTTTGATACGTTACATTAGGTCCAAGTTTACCCATGAACCGGAAGAACATGCCATCGAACAGTATGCAGTATTTGACAGCGTTAGTTCTTTCTTTTTTTTTTGAGAAAAAAATTAGAGAGAAAGTGGATCAATCACGGTTCACGTTGCAGGGTGATCGAGGTGGTTTTCCGTCCGATGTGATCACTTTCGACTATTGCAATGGGTGTATTGTGGTTGGGACACAAAATGGTGATGTCATTTTCTATGGATCTCATGGTGCATCATGGTCCATCAACTTGAGCGAGGACACGGAGCACAAAACAAAAATAGAATGCATTTTCATGGTTTCTTCCAATATCGCATTGGTATTGTGCAATGGACCAATGATTCTTCCTTTACATATCAAAGGTAAACGATAAAATGAGTTCGGTGTGATAGAAAAATAAAAGTTTCAGATGGAATCATAACGAAAAAAGAAGAAAATCGGTTCAGCGACAGCCCAAAGTATAAGTGGAGTACTGCTCATGTTCAAAAACTGTCCGATGATGCCCATGCACTGATTTTCTGTGAGTATTTGAACGTTTCATTCATATTTGCAACGGGGTGGGTGGAGCAGATGTTCCAATGTTCTTGGCCCGCTCTGTCTCGGTCAGCATCACTTTTTCCCGGTGTTACAAGTCGGAGACCGAAAAGAAACATGTTTTTTCTGACATGTCGACCGAATATAGCGTTTTTATGCGGATAAAAAACATTTTCCGAAACTCTTTTCGATTTTCGCCCAAAGTTGTGGGAGAAAAACAGTTTTTGTCGGAAAAAAAGTAAAAATCTAAAAGGCTAAAAGGCTGACCGACCCTCAGTTATGCGAGTATCACGGCACGGCAAATCGACCTGAGACGTCTAAAACGGCTCAAAGGTAACAATGGCCTGTAACAATTCTCTATGATTTTTCCGAGTTTGTCACCGAAAAAATCAGTTTTGCTGGGTTTTACTGCTTAGTTTTTAAGATAATACTTGTTAAAAACATTGTATTTCACTTAATGTTAGTTCAATTTTAGTACGATTATCGCAATATTTCAAAAACTAAATCATAACGTCCTAACGATGCCAAATTTTCCGGACTCAACGTGTTCAAATACATCTTTTCATGTGAAAAAATTAGAAAAATCGTAGAACATTTAGTTGGTTTATAGTTGTTTCGCACCCGTGTCGATTTTGCCGGGCCGTGGTATGGTTTCATGTATTTGATTAAACTATTTTCTTTCTTTCAGGTATCAACAACACAATCTACCGAATCAAGTCAAAAACTATCAAACTAGAGGTGCTTATTAACAAAGAAGACTTCGAAAAATGGCTTCCGGAAGATTCAGAGCTTTCAAGCATCACAACTTTCCCGGAAAAGTCGAATGTAATTATGCTGATCTCTGACAATGGAAACATTGGTGTATTCAACGAATCTAACTACGTAATGACAACAGTTTTGAAAAACTTTGAGGATGAGGCGATCCAGAAATTGTGCTGGAGTTCAGAGAAAAAGAAGAATGTAGCTTATGGTATCTCATGCAACAATTTGTACACAAAATGGGAGTTCTCGTTGTCGAAAGATTGTCATATAACTGCAACGGAGATTGATGTGTGCAGCTCCAATCAATTCGGACCTTACCCTTGCCATCAAATCAGACACTTCAAAGTCTGTCCAAGTGTGTCGTATGTTTACCGAACGTTGAGTTTTTATACCAATTCGATTGTTTTTCAGAAAGACGAGCGATAATTTCCTGGTGTATCAAGGAGGCAAAAGCTCTGGAAAATATGATGATCGAGACCTTGTTTCAATATGCCATGACGATACTGTCGAGAAACTTGAGTTGTCATCGGAGATAGTGGGGATTGTTGCTATCGACGGCAGTTATGGTAACAAAATGATTATAGAAACTATCAAAAAACCGACACTATTTTCTAGAGAGCTCCAAAAAAAATGGAGTTATCCTCATCTGCACAAAATGCGAGATTGTTGGAATTGATTTGGAAACTGAAGCTTTAAATATGATGCAACCAAAATATTTCCTCTCTATCAATAACAGCACTCCAACAACTCATACGAAAGCTATTGAAATTGAAGAAAACGTGTGGAGTCGCCTCGAAGCGGTAAGAATGGCATCGTTATATTTTGAAAGTAACAAGATTTGAGTTCAGGCAAGCAAGTCGTATTGGGAGTCAAACCACATGTCAACGAGAGATTGGCCGCTGTACTTTCAGAAAAAGATAGTAAACGACGCTAATCATCAACGCTCCGCTTACAGACAAGTGTATATATCTGGTCATTCCAACGGAAACATTTGCATATGGGCATCGGGAGGCGTGGCATTCGTGCTTTTGTTAGTCATCAAGACATCATCCGAGTTTGAAGGCGTTTCTGGATTTGATGTAAGCTTTTTTCGTGCTTTCTTCTCAACAAATTGACTATTCCTTATTCTTTCAGACAAACAATGATGGTTACTATAACGATGAAGAAGAGATGAAAAAGCCTGTCAGAAGTGTCGGAATCTACGATCCGTTCGACGACGAAGAAGAGATGTGCATTACACGCTTGCATTTTGATCCAAAATCAGGAATCATTATCGCATCAAATCGTGGTGGTTATATTCTGATGTATGAGCTTTGTGATAATGCCAGGACGCATCAAACGTGGGACTCCATTGCGGTCAGCTGCAATCAATCTTCATCGGATCCAAGGAAAAGACAATTGGTACCAAGAAAAACGGATCTACAATACATTTCTGGCTACCAAATTAAACTAAAAAACGAAAGCGAGCTCCCGTGAGTTTTAAATTTTATTTGTACCAAAGTCTCATGACTTATTCTTATTAACCTTCTCAGGTAATTTTTTTACGGGTTGCTGCCAAAATCGGCACCATACCGCCCAAAAAGGTATTGGTGCCGCAACCGTTGGGCGTTCATACCGTTTTCATGACTTGCTGTTATTAGGCGGCAGTATACCATGTAAAAACGGCCTTCTGTCACCTAAAAAGGCATTTGGCTACATTGAAACGGCACTATGCCACCGATATTACCATTCTGCTACAAGAATCAGCATAATGCCTGCATAAATGGCACAATGCCGTGCAAGACGGCATGAACGCCCAGTGGTTGCGGCGCCGATGCCGATTTTACCGGCACTCTGTCTGAAAATTACCTGAGATGTTAATCGTGAGAAAAAAAGTTGTTGAAAGAATTGAACATTTTACAGACTGGTTTTCCTGATGCATCCAAGTCATCGAGTAACCGATATTGCTTATCTTCATAAGTATCACTGTCTAGCCATAGGAAGCAATTTCGGTGTTGCAATGCTCGACGTAAACCATGGATATCTCGTTTTTGCTAATTCCTTTAATGACGACCACTGTACGTTTTCGCTTTACTGGCTTCACATTTATAACTAATTTTTCAGTGGACACAAGTGTTGTGAGCGCAAACCAATTCCAACGGTTCAAGAGTGTGAAAAAATCTCTTCGTAAAACTTTCCGTCGCAAGAAAAAAACGCCAGATTCAACTATGCTAATCGGAACTAGTGTTGAGTATGAAACACATACTCCAGATAAGTCAACCTCGCAAAGGATTGAAGAATACAACGAAGAAGGCGGCTACATGGAAAGGCCAATTGAGGCGAGAGAGGATTTGGGTGTTTTGGATTGTTACGCCGAAAGTAAGTGCTTGGAACTTTATAATTCCTTTTTCCCTGGGTTTTGAAGAACTGTAATCCCGGGAAAAGATGACTTTTCGTTTGATAACTTTATCGAATTCCGAAAAACAGTTAAGCGTTCATTCTCGGTTAATCGCCGCGGGTTCCTTCTAAGCTTTTGGCAAAGTCTGCTTAAAGTCTGTCCAAAAACCGCCGGCGGTTCTCTTGACATCTAGCGGAAGTTCGAGTTTTGCCCAAACATTGACCAAGTTCAGCTAAAAACTATCATAAAGTCCCCGGCAAAGGTTTTTTTTTCTGACATCTCGCTACTGGCGATGAAAGCTGGGTTCCGTACGTTAAGCATACAAAAAAAATTTGGCTCCCTCGCGGAGAACCACCATCAAAAGAGCCAAAGCCGAACCTTCCCGAAAAGAAGCTATTGTTGCGTTGTTGGTGGAATAGGAAAGGATATTGTACTGGAAAATGCTGTCATAGTATCATACGGTTACTGCTCAACTATATGCATTTCGAATCGTAACATTAGCTGAGGAAATTGGTGAGAAAAGAGGGAGAATTTTTGAAAACTATATTCTTGGTTCAAGACTTTCTGTTAAACCTAATACAGCAGGACTTGAGCAAGACTTTAGCAGAGATTCCGCTTAAAACATAGGCGGAGTCATCTAAAGTTTGCTTAAAAGCAATAATTAACGGGTGCAAAAGTTTAACTTTTGCCCGGAAACTGCCTCCAGCAACCGAGTTGATTCTTTGCATAATAACAGGCTTCTGAAGTCTGAGAAAGCCCTGAAAACTCAACAGTACATCCCTCTTTTTTCAGACTCAAGAGGAACGGTGACATGTCTCCGAACAATGCGATTTCCAATAAATGACGACAAGAATGTAGATGATATCATTGCTGTGGGTCTGCATGAGGGAAATGTTTACTTTTACGTCATCAATGAGCATGACGTAGGAATTCGGATGACTTTCAAATCGGAGCAAGTGAAGAAAATAAGTATTCCTCATAAACAACCAGTGATAAATGTGGATATCACAAACGAAGAAGGATACGTAAGTGACATTTTTTTGGTATTGGATCCAAAAACTTGATTTGCAGTTCTCTGTGTCGACTAGAATTGTTGTTATCACGGAGGAGCAACTTAGAATTTACAATTGCCAACCAATGTTCAAGCGGGAAAGTTACAAGATAACTGCTTTAGAAGGTCTGAAGATCAAAAATGGAACTGTCGCAAGAATCTTGAGTAAGAAAAGTAAGTGTAACCTTTTCAAGCCCAATTTCAAATTTTTTTTTCAGGTTCCAATAACTTCGAATCCTTTGTGGTGCTGGTGACAAATAATGGGACGCTTCGAATTCACTCAGTCCAGAAGGCTTCTCAGTTCGAAACTCGAAAGTTCATCAACCCAATAGACGTGGTGGCCTTGAACTCTAGCTGTTTGTCGAGAGACGGAGAAGTGGCTTATCTCATCAAATCATCAGAACTTCAAAGATCTACAGTGAATTTCAATTTCCGTGGATGGTCTTGTGCGCCAAAGTCATAAATTCAAAGGGTGTATGTGTTCGTTCCGCTAATGTCTTATTTTAAATCTATCAATAGTTTTCGGGCTGTTAAATATATTGAATGAACTCTATTTTTTTTTACAAATTTTCAGTTCTTTCTCTAAACTCTCTATCCTCAAATGCTTTTTTTCCTAGAATTCAGGGCCAATCGTCTCAATAGAAAAAAGGCACTCTACAAGGTTGGAGATAATTAGTTCCACCTACAACAACACAGCGTTTGTAATTACAAATTTTATTTTACATTAACAGGCAAGTGTCAGCATATGGTTATTGGAATGTAGCTGTTGATTCTTTTTCAATGTGATATTACAATCTTGCAGAATCCGTAAGACTTCCGGTCTGCAAAAATCACAGTTGAAATGGATTTCTAGTTTTTCTCCCGGAAAAAAAAATTGTGTCTCCACTCACTTGTTCACTGGATAACAATAACTCAGCATAATAGTCAAATCACTTGTTGAAGTTTGCTTCCAACTTTTAACAATGTTTGCAACAGCTTGACTTGACACATTACACGTACCCAAGTCAACTGTTTCCACAGGAGACCCGTTCAAGATAGACCTTGAAAATAAACGCTGTGAAAATGACATTATACAGGAAAATTGGGACTAGAAACGAGATCACCTAATGTACTAATAAAATGAGTAACTTCTGCACTCACCTGTTAATTTTTATAAGCGTTTCATCTGTCACACCGTAATGAGATCCTTTTCCATTGTTCCAAAGTCGAAGTGATGTGAGATCTGAAACCTCCATTTACGTCCAATTTTCGATATCAATTTCAACTGACTAGCTAGTCAGTGAACACACTTCAAGTTTAGTAAATTGAACTTTTTTGAAAAAATTTGATAAGTACAAAAAATGGTTCATAAACTGAACATACGATTCGAAATAGGAGCCAGCAGCCGATCTGTGAGCAAATGCGATGGTGAACACTCTTCCAACCCAAAATCGGTAACTGTTTCTGCATTTTGTTTCACTAGGTCTTCGAACTAAAACCAAAAAAGTACTAGTTTGAAAAAATAAATGGTTTTTACCAAAAATATAGTCTCGGGAGAAAATTTACTCCAAATGAAATACATCTGCTGAGGTCGCAGTGATAAACTGAGGAGTAAACGGAGAACCGGGCCAGATTCAACAGGAATCAACCCTCGAACAAACAACGATTGAGTTGTAAGGTGGCGGAGTTGGTTTCGAAGTACCTAAAAAAGATTTGAAACAAATAAACATATCAAACAATACCTGAAGAGGTGGCAGAGGATGTCTCACAGGACATTTTTTCTCATCAATGGGGTAAAGTACAACCTCTCCTTCGTCGAACAGTATTCGAATCTGTGCAAAACTTTTTATTGATCGAAGTGAGAAGTTTATTGAAGTTACCTGGTCAGTTCTTGTTCGCGCGAGACTAGCAGCGTTGTCTCCAATCAAAGCGCTCCATTTCCAACAAACTAGCTTGCAACTCAACAGATCATCAATATCTAGTCTCTTGAATATTTCCATCAAAACAGGAGATTCGATTTCCTGAAAGTAATTTAATTCCTTTTGAAATGTTGGTAAGCTTTCAGACCTCAAACGTTGAATCCAAAACTAAAGGTTCCTTCCGTTCCGTTGGGTACCACTGCTGTTTTTGGGTGAAAAAATACGGCAAACAGAAATGAATAAATGTTGTCAACAATTCGAACAACTTGTTCACAAAAAGGCAAACTTTGAAAGTTGTGGTGTTCAGTTTTCTGAAAACTTAGGAATGTTAACACATAGCATATAACTCATTCATCACTTTTCATTAGTTTTGAGAGAATTCGGATTCTTTTCAAGTTCACATATCGAGAGACGACCACTTCCATAAGCCTGGAATCAGTGTAATGATAAATTGCTTTTCAACAGAAAAATCTCACCCTGAAGTTCCCCCCGAAAAGCCGTTTTGGTTTCCCTTGAGCAGCTACTGTGACACTAATCATATCAATCCAGTAAGAAGCTGTAAAACATTTTTTGAAAAACTTACAGACGTCATAGAAATAAGAGAAAATACGTCTAATTAAATAAATTTCTGTATTTACTAATGAAACATAACATGCTTTTTTGAAATTGATATTAGCTTGTCATAAAACAAAATTCGGTGAAAAACTATAGAGAAAGTCAGAAAAAACCAGAGAAAGTTTATTGTAAAAATTGGAAAACGACTTTTATAAGTAATCATGAAATATTTTTCATAGCTTGAAAGTCGAAAAGCTACCTCATCAGAAAATGCTCATTTGTTCAAAAATAACATTCCTCCAGTATCCGGATTCTCATAATTCTATTTCCTAAAACAGAGATCGAAATAAAAAACGAAAAAAAATCCATCCGATTTGAAAAACGACAAAAATGCTCTTCAGAGTCAGTGCATTGAAGAGCTGTGTGAGAAAGCATCGCCTTGAGCCCCTCAATCGATGGAGAAGAGCTGGAGAAGCCTGGCTTCACGCCTCTTTCAACTACACGCTCTCTCATTATGTAGCATGCGTATTGTGTTACTAATAGAAAACACGCAGAAAAAATCGGACACTTAAACATTTCCAATGAAATTTCGCACATATTGGGAATGTTGAAACAATCCGTTGAAGAATAGATACCGCTGGTGTGAAATGTATGGTCAAGTTGAAGAAAATTATTTCAGTAGTTCTCTGGCATCAAAAAAAAGTTAAAACCCAAAACGGGTTCCAACACCAAACATTGCGCAAATTAAAAACCCAATGAAAAAATCTTGGCTTGAAATGATCGTCGGTGTGTCCTTTTTCCTTCCCAAAAAAACATAAAATTTTTTGAAAGTAATAAATCTTTATGATTGATGACTGATACACTCATCTGAATAGAAACTCATTTATTTATCAGTTTCAATTGGCATCAAGATAATTTGTATTATTCACAGTGAAGCATAATTTTTAAGGTCTATAGTAACGGTTCAGCATGAAGTTGAAGCGGCGGGCAGGCCTAATTAACAATGTTTATAAGTCTATGTGCTAGGAAAACTTCTTGAAGAATATAATTTTATTTGAGATAGTTGGAAGTTCCTAAAATGATTAGAGGACTTAGAAAAACCTTCTGAAACGTCAAGTTCCCAAACTGGAACTGGGTTATCTCTCCACAACTTCAAGGAGTTTTTGTCATGTTCATCACTTTGTGCCCTCTGGAGAATTGTACTGCAACCAATGAACTGGAATTAAAGGGATGCAACTTGAACATATTAACTTTTTCTCATGGATACTGTAAAACTACATTCCAGAATAAATTCATTTTTATTTTCATTCACGAGAAAAACAATGTCATTTTCCACATCATTCTACAATATCCCAACACTCTAGAAAAAATGTGTTTACATGTTGTCACTTTCCCGATCACCTTCCGTGTTCATCGCAATGTTGAAATCTAAAAAAGTACTTGACAACGTTTGAGATGACCCATCACAGACCCCTCAAAGAATTGAGTGTTAAGAGAAACTGATTTCGCTTAGCAATCAACCACCCAGTTCATACTTTCAAGAGTCAATTCGTGCGTCGGAGGCGTGTTTATTATTCCGGGATGGGAATGGTCGAAGAAGTGGTGCAAACGAGGGAAAAGAAGTTGGTCATTTGTATTTGCTCATCAGCTTTAGTCACATTGTTTTACGCAACTACCTCCGTTCCATAGTGGCTCCTCTCTACAATTTCCCACCCCGTTTTTGTTTGATTGTTGGCTAAATCTTCTCACGGACAAACGACGGGTGCCTCTGATCTTCCTTGCGGCGATCGCAAGCAGCACGACAACTTTATAGTGTTTTAATCATATTTGTGTGCTTTATCAATCTATTCTAACACAAAAACTGTGAGTTTTCTGAGCTCAATAAAATTCAGTTTCAAAACAAAGAAACGTTTCTTTTGCAAAATTCAGAGTGACTTCTTCAAAGTACTTTCAAGTGTGAAGAGCTCAGAATTTGTAAACGTTCCAAAGGTACCCACATCTTTCAAACCCGCATGCTATTGTTTGTTTCTCACTTTTTCCATGGTCATTCAAAAATGATTCTCTTGTTTTTGCATTGTGTACTGTAACAATTCTGATGCTAATACTCCTAGAATGAACTCGCGTTTACAAAAACATGTTTTACAGTTTTTTGCTCTCGTTTCAAATTAGGTCTGTCTCAACATAGCCAAAAGATCTTATTTATTGTGAATTTTTCTGTTTTGGTGTTTCTTTTTCTTTCCTTTTTTATTTTTTCTGTCATGGTGAAATCAAAACCTCATCACAAGGTTATTTTTCTTATGTAGTGCCAATCATAGCAATATTCAAATCTTTAGCTACTTTGAAAATGCTTTCCCCTAATGACCTTCCGACCTGTTTTTTGACGTGAAAGCACTCCAGGTAGCCATTTTCAGTGTTTTTTACTGCGTGCAGTGTTTTTTTCACTCTCTTTGTGACCTTTTGAAATTGTGAGTACGTCAAATCCTAAGTCAAGGTGTAGAGTTTCCAAGAAAACTGATTGAGATTATTGTTCAGCATAGTTCGCAATAACCATCCAGTTAGTAGTTTTTTCTGTTGTTCGAAAGTTATATAAAGTTTAAAATGAAGTACAAATGTGGCATAAAAACTGACCAACCATAGAAAAAAATGAAGAAAAAAAAGACAGAAAATGTTCATTCTGTTTCTTCACCGCTGACCATCATTGAGACAACCTATTTTTGTACCACGTTATATAGTTTCAAAACCACTGTTTCATTCGAAAAAAAAAGCTAATGATTTTCATTGCAAATTAAGTGCAAAACACCTTTATTGTTTTATCATTTTCCCTGAACACGCTTCACGTTTGAGTTAGTGCTTCAAGTTCAAACAGTCCCATACAAGCGATTTGAGAATCGAGGCACATGAAAACTGACACTGGAAAAAAACCAAGTGAAGGGCTTTCACATCCATAAACAGCTCAAGAATAATATCTCCTACTATACCTTCAAGAGGTTTTTCAATGTAACTTCCCGAGCTTTACCCGATTGAATAAAAGTCTCAATGAAACTTTTTAATGACTGTCTTCCATCAAAGGATTGAATATTAATGTTTGTTGAGAATTTTTTGAGTTTCCCTTTTTCTCTCAGTCAAAATACCCCGGCGATGACTCTCAGAACTCTTTATCTGCAGCTTATGCATGCTCATGTTTAAAACTACGCTTGTGCAGATGGGACCTCCCTGAGGAATTACATCACATTATCATCATCAACATCAATTGAGACTGCTTCTTCAAGAAAAAGCCAATGCAAACAAAAGCTTTGATTTAACGATCTTACTTTTTACAACTCTATTAGATTTTTATCATCCATATCTGTTTTTCATCAAATCTGTGGTTGAGTGATAGTACTAATGTACTTACTATTAACATAAAATGTGTTTCTATGTGCTTTCCCGCATTTGGGAAGTATGCGGAAACTAGAGAAATTGTTATGGTCAAGACAGAGGTTTGAGCAAACAGTCTACCTCTTGTAGAAACGGTGTTCCCTTTTTCTAATATACTAATAGTTCATATTTCTTATGCTCCTTTGGTCGTTTCTTTGATTGATGCCTCCTATAAAATAATATGAGTTTTTGAATCGAGGAAGAGGACCAAAGTTTTTGTGGTTTTTGAAATCCGAATGAGAAAAATTTGAATCAAGGCCCAGAGCCCACAAATTCTGTGCTATTGTGCCATCGAAACTCCCGTTTTCATCACGTTGCCCTGATCATATCCTACACAAAACGTTTAGGATAACCCTGTTTTCCTAACCCCAGTTTTACTGCATTTTCAATCTTCCATAGCAATATTTACATTGCAGACAATTTGTAAGCAGATTTCCTTTAAAATCAACCAATGTGATGATTAGCCTGGATACTTTTGTAAACAATTTCAAGATAAAACTTATTAGCTAGAAGTCGAAAGTTACCAGCATGCTAACTTTCGAATAAATAAGCTCACGCTCGATTGGGTATTTTCATGAAACACCGCAACTATTTTTTAAACCCTTGAAAAATGTTCAGCCATGTGTCAGTTCCGGTATAACAAGAGGATTTTGAAATATGATACCTCTATATTTGAAGTTGCTCAAGCAAATTTTCATTTGAAGACTCCGATTTTCGGTGGAGCAATTCTCACACAAAACATCCATTCCTTCTTTCTTCATCTTTTCCTCGCTGGCTTGACCGGTAAGAGCGAAACGAACAATCAACACAACAGGTCTCGTCAAATTTAGTGTGCTCCTGCGCACTCTTTGTGAGCTATATTCTCTTAGCCTCCCTGCTCCTTCACCCTTTCTACAGGAGGTCAGCAATGCCCTATTTACCTTTCCTGCTGCGATGCTGTTGTTCACCCAAGACATCGCCTACCATTAATATGCCCGCTTCATCTGCTCGTTCATTTGTTTTTGTCGTTTTTCGAAAAGCATATCTGATTCGTTTTTCTATTGGAATGTACCTGTTTATGGAGTTTAAGGTTGACAGTCATGACTGAGAGAATTTTAGTTTTGAGTTACCTTCTAGTAGAGACTCGTTTTTCAGAAAAAAATCCCTTATTTGAAAAGTTCAAAAGATGAACTTTGCCTTCAAAATCCTGCTTCTCTAAAAATTAGTCTTATCGAATACAACTCGTTTTTAGGCTTATTTTAAGTTCATCTAAAAACTTGATTAACATTTTGACTTTACAGTGTATAGAATTCAAAATTCCAACTTCTCTGAAACAGTTTCAACAAAAAAGAACATGTATTGTTGAATAATTAGTCCCAATTGAAAACATGAAGCATTCTGAGAATAATCCTTCGTCTTTTTTGTCTCATTATGCATAGTGTTCCCTAAGACCAACTACTCATTACCATTTATCCTGTATTCCATCCAACCGCCCCAAATCCCTATTTTGGGATTAAGACTTAGCGCAGGTGGGTGGCATACGGTGTAAAACCGTCTCTGGATTAATAACAAGAAAAGGTAGCAGTTGTCCAGAAGGGATTATTTTGTTATTTTGTAAGCAGGTAGTCTTTATGTGCCTTATGTCTATTCTCGGTTCTCCCCACATTTATACTCAATTTTCATTATTTTTGAGTTCCGCCTAGGTATTCAACCTAATTCCGACATCTATAGATCTCATGGAAATTCAAACACGTACTGTTTTAAGATTTCTCTGAGTTGAGGTGAATTTTCGACTGATAGCTTAGAAACCTTGTAAAAATGACCAGAATCAAACTTTTCATTCAAAAAAAAAACAGAGTTTTGACTCTCCAAAGTTAGCATGTCGGAATACAAAGAAAACGTACTAATTCTTTTGATCTACGGAAGATATTGAAGATATTCGAAGAAATTACAAAAGATTCATAATCTACAGTGATTAGCAAATCGGGCAAAACTAAAATTTCCATCATTTCAAAAAGTTGTTTTTCTTTCCAATTTGGAATTCGTTCTATTTGTAGCTAATGACAAGGAACGTTTTTGTAAAGAACAATTCAGAAAATGGTCCTGGCGAATGAATATTTAATTGGTGCTGCTTTTGAATCGGCCTTCGCTCTGCGTATGTTCTTTTTGTTCGTTCCTCCCCACCCCTTAATTTGTTTCTAAGTCTTCATATCGCACC
>GL379848.1:48333-107318 GCA_000143925.2 Caenorhabditis brenneri | reverse complement strand
TGTAATGCAGCTTTCCAATCCTCCGGCACACAGCTATGAGTGGAAACAAATCTCATCTGGTGATAGATATCAAGGAAGAGTTTGGCCTATTCGAGTGGATAGCACAATGAGTGGAGACTTTGAATGCAGAGCAACAAATGAATTGGGAGAAGGCACAGCTACCCTGAAATTAGTCGTGCAGCACACACCAAAAATTACAGTCCCGGTGAGCAATAGTAGGATGAAAAAAATAAATATTCAGATTATAAGTTTTGAAAATTTCCGTAATGAAAAGAGAAAATTTTTTCAAAAATTCTGATTTTTCCAGGCATCAATCAATCCTAACGAAATGGAAGATGTTGATATACAATGTGAAGTCAATGCAGTCCCAGAAGCCATTGATATAAAATGGATAGGGCCTAATGGTTTCAAAAAGAATGGATCCAGGCTGACACTTCCTTCTGTTTCTAAGTACGTTTTCCCGTAGTACTAAATTCTGATTGCCTAAATTATTTCAGAGCACAAAGTGGAAATTATACATGTGTGGCTACCAACTTTTTGACAGTTTATGGGCTCTCTGGATCACAACAAAGAGTGGGAACAGGAACGACTCTGTTAGATGTAAGGAGAAAGCCTGGACAGGCACAGATAGTAAGCACTCGTCAAAGTGTTGATGTTGGAGAAACTATCAAACTTGTTTGCCAAGCAGAAGATGTCGGAAATCCAAGCTCTACCTACGCGGTAAGCATATGGGACTAGATTTTTAAGCTAATTCTTGAAATAATTTTAGTGGGCTTCACCATCATCAGGCGGAATATTTGGATTAGAAGGCCACAATGACAAATCATTTGAAGTACGGAATGCACAGCTGTCAGATAATGGTGTGTATTCCTGTAAAGCATACAATGATCTCGGTGAAGGAAAACCGGCTACAGTTATGATAACGGTATGTTTGATACAGGAATTAATGCATGTTATAATTGATGTTTTTAAGGTTATCGAACAAGCCCAGATCTCAAGTCCTCTTGCGACAGAGAAAATTTTCACAGCTGGGGAACAAGGAAAGGTCCTAGAATGTGAAGCCCAAGGATATCCAACTCCAGTAGTTTCATGGCTCAAAGACGGTGTGCCAGTCAAGCAGAAGTTCTATGAAACATCTCAAACGGTTGAGTCAAAGTGTAATCCTGAAGATTATTGCACACAAACGGTGGCAAGTACTCTTACACTCTTTGGACCTCTGAAATGGTGGAACAAAGGAAATTTCACATGTATAGCAGAAAATGGATCGAACAAAAAGAACAAGGACAGCAGTTCATGGACAGTTGTGAGGGTACTGCATAAGCCGGTGATATTGAATACGAAATTTCCCAAAAAATCACTAGCTGCAGCTGATATTGGATCTCAAGCAATCCTCAAATGTACAGTCTCTGCTAGACCAGAGCCAGAGTTCCATTGGATGTTCAAAGATTCTGAAATTTTTGAGAACGAGAGATATTCTTTCCATACTGTTGGAACATCTTCAAAACCTGATCAATATGAGCAAGTTCTTCAAATTGAAAGTGTTCAAGATTCTGATTATGGAGATTATATATGCCGTGCAACTAACGGAAATGGAGCAGATCATGTCATTATTGAGTTACGCAAAACGAGTAAACCAGCTCTTCCAGTGGATTTACAAAAGTTAGCAGCTACTTCAAACTCGATTCTGCTAGGTTGGATACCACAGTTTGATGGAGGATCTAATCAGTCCTATGTTTTGGAGGCTAGAAAAATAGATCCATTTTCTGGAGAAATCGATGAAAATCTACCTGCCACTAAATTGAGAATAAATTCGGATCAACAAGAGCAAGAGGTGCGTTGATATTAGTACTTTTTAAAAATTTGACAATTGCATGTTTATGAAATTTGTTCTGAATCTGTTCCTAGCTGTAGGTTGACTATCATTGTGCTGTTTTCATTACCCACACCATTACTGTTCATTTCAGATTGATGGTGATCTTGTTTCGAAAAGTACATACAACTTCACTGGGCTTACTCCTCTATCCACATACTACTTGCGCATTCAAGCTGTGAACGAGAAAGGCGAATCGGATTTCACAACGGTCTTAATTGCATCTACTGAAGATGTTATGGAAGACGCAAGCATGATGTCTCCTAGTCGTCTTGTTCTGGATTCTGGAGAACAGAAAATTGATGTTGAGGTTCGTTAAACTGAGGATAATTGGGTGTTCATAATGTGCGTTGAAGATGATTCTTTTAAAAGAAAACATTGAAAACCTGAATGTTCTCAAAATGGAAGTGTGTTAATCAGGGAGAAAAACTCAAGAAAAAGTAGAATTGAGTTTGTCACATCGATATTTGAAATTATTCTGAAAATCACGAATTTCAGAATATCTGAAGTAGGGCATTAATTTTTGAGAAAAATAGTTTCACAAGACATTGACAAACCGACCAGCTAATCTCGACCAAGAAAAATAGACTTGCGTATTGTTTCTTACTTTTTTTATTGACCAATTTTTTCAAAATCGAACTTTTGAAAAATTCAGCCAAAACTTCCATCCGACGCCTGCACACTTCTCTACGTTTTGGCCGATGGAATTTGGAGAACCAGCATCTGTTATACTTCTAGCAACCCTATTGGCAACATTGTGCCAGGAAGAGAATACAAAGCAAGATTCTGTACAACAACCGACGGCTTCAAATGTTCACCAGTTTCGAAAACTATTTGTATGTTTTTTGAGCATCTTTCAGGCAATTTCACTAGAATAATCAGATATTTTTCAGCTAGTGGATCTGGTTCAGTTTGGAAGACAAAAGTGTTTATTCCATTTGTTTTCTTCATTTTCATAGGAATGGCTGTTTGTGTTTTCTTCCTGGTTTGCTGCAAGACTAGGACTGCAACAAAAAGTTCAAAACTTTCGTGAGTCAAAATATTGTTGGCTAGTTACAATATATTCCATATTCAGTCCGATCATATTAACATCTTTGCCGGGAGACGAATTGAAAAAACCATCAGGGTATGAAGAACCCAATCATGCTACTTTCGCAGTAACTTCTGAAAACGATAATGAGCCTTTGAGGTAAGCACATTTTTCATTTACGATAATTCATGTAATTGTGATTTTAGTCACCATGAATCATTCCATAACTGCTCAAAGCCTGGTACAAATATGGAATACGATGTGTCAACTGATTGTTATTTGCAAGATAATGTAAAGGTCTTGAAAAGTGAGTTGAGAAGAAGATATTTTGATTTTCACTGTCAAAAGGTTCTGGAAGGAACTTGTTAAGGTAGTCTGATCTGGCTCCTCTCAGTCTGAACGGATTTTGCAAGTTCCCGGAGAAGATTATATAATAAAGATTGAATTTCACGTTCACAATCAGAATCCCTTTCAGATACTTCCTTATCCGGTTTTGGTAACATTGAGTCTTCGGAAAATGGTGATAGCAATGAAGACAGACGAATCGTGCGGGAGATAATTGTTTGAGTCATTGACTTTTTTTCCCCAAAGTTCTTTCATTGTGAATGACGTTGTTGAATACGTTCGGGTCGATTTTGAAACTTTAATAACGTGTTGATTAGTTGCATAACAGTGTTAATCTTTAGTGTTTTTTTTTAATAATACAATAAATTATTTTCATTCAAGTTTGATGTATTGAGTTTGTCATCTTTTTTTCTCATACTCATCATACATGTGTTTCAGATTGCTGAATCAAAAATTGGCTGGCTATTAGCTAGACATGTTTCATAATTATTAGTGATAGCAATATGGACTCCAGTTTTTTTGCAACGAATTGAATGTCTTTCTTCATCAAGAACAAAAAACCCACCATCATATTTTGTTCTCAAATAACGGTAGACGCAGCCTAATTAAATATTCAAAAAGTCAGGTTTGCAAAAAAAAATTCAAATCTGTTGTTCTAGAAAAAATTTTGTTATTACAGGAGGCAACAAGCTCTTTTATGAAAAGCTTGTGCAAGACAAAGTCACTATTTTTCCTCCCAAGTCTTCAGCCATTTCTCCATTCATTTTGTACTCTTCATTTCTTTTGGCGCAAGTTCAATATGAAAACTTGAAGATGGCGGCAAATTCAACCACGCATAAGCTCATATATGAATCCCCCGGCTCTCACAATTCACAGCTCTCTCTCTCTCTCTCTCTTCCTCTTTCACGCACATTTCAATATGAAATTTAATGTGTGTTGGTTGCTTGGCTGCTTTGAGCCTTACTGCTGTCATGGAAGCAGGAAGCTGAAGGCAGAACAAAATAGAAAAAGATGCCAAATGAGAAATATGGAGAACAAGTGCTAGAAAGAGAGAAAGATAGCGAGAAAGAGAAAGAGAGATGGAAAAAAGAGTCGAAGTTGTTTGGGGAGAGAGAAAAAGCCTTAATCGTGAGAGAGCAACATTTTGTCGATATCTTCTCAACTGAGCTCAATCTCTCCAAGAGAAATGAAAGAGTGATGAGGAGGGAGAAAAGAGTAAAAGAGTCGCTCACAGCTTTACCTCACACGACACTCTCTTTCCGCACATTGAATTTGTGTGAGATTATTATGGCGCCGGCATAATAGAAGACGTTTTGAGAATTCGATTTGATGTGTCCTTCTACCCACTTTCCTTCGTAAATGTTTTTCTATGAAGATACTTTTAGTTACCGTTTGACTTCTGATCAGGGTTGTCAAATCACAGCAGAGTTTTTTTTTGAGCCTCCTGGCGCTGGAGTTTTTCCTCAGGTCCAAGACATCGTTTTAAATTGTGTAAATCTAAAACTTTTTCACAGTGGTTTCTGACAGCTTTGATTCCAGTTCAGATAAAAAAAAACATATTTTGCCTTTCCAAGTAACCACGAAAATCGTGCCGATTTTCTATTTTTTTCATTGTCGCCTGAAAATTAACAGTGTGCGCACATCACAATATGAACAAAACTAGTCCGATGTAATGACGAACATAAAAAAGAAACAGAAGTTAGAGCAATGCCAAAAAGAAAAACGAAATAGATGGCAGAGAAAGAGTGGCTTCCTGCTTCTATTCACGTTTCGTCAAAGACGAAGAAGAAGAGCTTAGCAAAGAAGTCACTGAACATGACAAGTTTTCTGCTTTTTTTTCGATTAAAACAGATATATTCTCCTAGTTTCTTGCTTCTTTCTATGTAGCTAGTTGGAATGTTGTATTCTGCTCTATTCTCAAATCCCTTAAGTGCTAGGTGTAATCTGCGATTTCCAAGAAGCTATTGCACAATGTTCCAAGTATTCATTCGGTGAAAAAATTATGATTCATTGCGGAAATACAGAACAAATTTCTTTGTTGTTTTGACTCATTTTTTCATCATCGTGAGCGGAAAAGAAACTTCTGTCGTTTTCAATTGAATTGTTTGCCTTTTCTTTTGACGTTTCCCGAGAGGGGAAAGAAATTGGAATGTTTCAAGCATTCGGCTTGTTTCAGAGGGCTGTTTTAGTGAAAAATTTCCTCGCTTTTGAGAAGGCCACGGTTTAGAATTGTCATTAAGACTGAGTAGACTCAATTTTAACTTACAAAAGTTTGGCGCCTCTGTGCACTCTCGTTATGTCTGCTTAACGTGATTTTTCGAATGATTTCGCTGAAGTCTAACTAATATTGTACCTCGTTTTTGCTCTTTAGTTGATTCACACCTTTTATTTGTAGGAAATGGACATTCGAAACAAGTGTTTTGTTCCGCTCGATCTGCGTCCAATACTGGAAGCGTTGGCTCGTGAGGTGCTCAGAAGCCAACCTTCGGATGTTGCCGAATTCGGTCACATGTTTTTCGATGAATACTTGAAGCATCGCAAAGGTAAATTCACAAAAAAAAACACGTAGGAAATATAACTACGGGAGTTACTCAATGGGCTGAAATCTAATGTTCTTCATTGAACAACTCACCCTTCCATCTTTTATTCAGTAGTTCCAAATAATATCTGAGTTTCTTCAAACAAGAACTTTTATCTCGCAATTTAATATGGGGAAACTTCATAGAGAATCCTCAGTTTTTTGTCTAGCTTGTCAGTACTCTGATCCCCAAGTGATAATAATTGAGTGAAAACATGAGAGGATCAGTAACAATATTCAACTAATAATTTGTTCCATTTCAGAAAACAGAAACATTCTGAAGGATCCAGCTGCCTATGAAATGTTCCGCGCAGATCTTCAAAAAAGGGTAAGCGGTCTGAATGAATTTTGTTGAGAAAATAGAATTCGATCTTTTTTTCATTACTTTGTTTTATTAGCTGTGTCTAAAAATATATATTCAAGGTAACAAAAGGTTGAAATTGATTACTCGAAAAAAAATTGACTCAAGTCGAAGAAGGTTATGATTGTTTCGTAATTCCTGAACATTGCTCAAACAATAGAGGGTTCATAAATACTGTTAGAACAGTGAAAAAATGTCGAAAATTCTGATTCGTGTAAGCTCAAGTAATGGATGAAAGAAAAATAAATCTAAAGTCGCCAGTAAGCGGTTGACCTAAAAAAATTGGTTTGTTAGTTCGCAAAACAAAAAATCAGAGAGGAAACTGTATTCACGAGTAACCTATGATCAACCTTCTTTCACTTTTCTTGGAATATTTCTGATGCAGCTTATGAACTCCTTTTTCTTAAAATTCCCATATCTTCAGTTTGCTGAAACTGCCCGCCCGGCTAGCCCAATGGAGGATAGTGCCGCAACCAAAATCCAGGCAGCTTTCAAGGGACATTTGGTGAGTGTTTCAAGTACAAATAAATTGTGCAACACCCACAAAGTGAATTTGCTCTTTGAATACATAGAATTTAAAAACAGTTCTTTGTGTGGAAGATCGAGATATTGTGTTTTGCTTATTTTTTTCTTCGATACAATTAGTTCAGTTTTTCTTTTCAGGTCCGTGCCCACCCTGAGAAGTATGGAATGACTAAAACCACTTCTTCGGAGAAACTCGATTCGGTCAACAACAAGAAAGACCAAAAGTAAGATTAGTCATCAAGTTTTTTTTCACTACGGGATTGTTTTAGACGTCACTCTGTTGGAGGGTACACTATCGAAATGGATACTCCGGAAGATAGAGCGGCCACTAAGATACAATCTGAAATCCGCGGGTTCTTGACTCGCAAGCATGTTGATAAAATGAAGAAGGAAGATACGGAAGCAGCGACCAAAATTCAAGCTCATATCAGGTAAGAGAAAAAAACCTATTCTTCAAGAGTTGAATTCAACTGCCACTAACACTGAACGTTTTCAAACTTTTCAGAGGGTTCTTGACACGGAAACACTTGAATGAACAAGGACTATCTCCATCCAGAAGCCGCTCTTCTCTCCAATCCGATCATTCTGATAACAACTAAGCAAGAAACGACAGATTAAGCTAACTTTTTTCCTAACAGTCTATAACACTACTCCGCGAAAACATTCTTTTGATATAATATTTTTTCTCGATTAATTTAATGAATGAAATACACTTCTTTCTGAAAACATGTCTGGAAAAACTGAATTAGTAGTCGATTAGTGTTTATAGCATCATATTTGGTCAAATCTTAAGTGTATATTTTTTTCAAATTAGTCATTTACTCTCAAATCACTTAAGTTTTATTTCATTTCAAATTCCCGTTATAATCAAATCATTCAAATTGCTGAATCAAATAATCTTCTAAACTCCAAGCTCCATTTCGGTAGTTTTGATAAGAAATCATCAACCTAATCAGTTATCACAGAGTGTTGCTATTGAATCTGGTCGGTTTCACTGTTTGGTCAATGCCAGCGCCTGGAAACTTTTATTAAGTCATCGTTGATGTAAATGAAAACATACCTGCTGCTTCAATATTTGTTTGAGTTCCTCGTTGTCCACTAGAACTTCATCAAGTTGCTCAATTTTTTCGCCGTGCATTACCAAGGTTTCATTCAGTTGGTCTCTCAGTTTCTGTAAAAAATGCGTTGTGAACGTCAAAAGGATTCAAAAATTTTCCGATCAGAAAACGTTGCTCGAGGTAAGGCAATGTAAAATGCAACTCGGGTTCACGAAACAGCATATTTCTCATTCAGAAAGATTGGTGACCGAGTTTGGTTCTTGGAAACGCCCGTCTTCGCATATAAAATTCCGCCAAACTAAGTCCAGATATCATCTGTTTTCTGACGTTTCGCAACCACAATTACCTCAATTTCTTTCTGGTCGAACTTCCTTTGTAATAATAAATGATTCTTCTCCATTTCCAGTTGTTCAATAATTTGTAGGAGATCAGTAACATTTGATTTTGGAACCAGTGTTGTCGGAGAGTTGTCTTTTTGAACATCTTCATTTTGACTGATGTCCTGCAAGATCTATATGTGGAATAACTCCATCGTCTACTGAATTGTTACTTGTGATTCCAGGTTGGTCTGAGACGCTGCCTCGTGTTTAACCACAACTTTATGATTGTCATCTGATTCTTTCTTCGAGGTTATTTGTGCTTCTTTCACTTTGATTTCGTTCGCTTGTTTCACTTTGTTTTCCAATGCCCTTCTTATTTCTGAATCGAAAACTTTCAAGTCCGATACAACTGCTTGCTCCGTTTTTTGTAAACTTGTTTTGATTTGAGTTATCTGGAAATTTATTTTATGTAAAAAAAGAAATCATTCACTAAAAATTACCTGGTTTCGAAAATTTTCTAGCACTTTCAGTGTGTGTGTCAATGTGGTTTCGCTGTTTTTGTACTTCTGTTCGAAATCCAATTTTTCAGAAAGCGCTTGGGAGCTAGTGATTTTGAGGAGGGAAATTTCCTGGTTGAAGTTTTCTCGTTCTGAAAAATTTATAGTCAAAAAAACTGACCAAAAAGTGTCTTGTTTCTTCCTTACAGACTGATTGCAACAAAGCATCTCAGTGTTCCACTAACCTTCATTCAACATAGTGACCACTTTCTCGTTTGCTCTGAATCGACTCTCTTCCATTTCCCTTTCTAAATTTGCCTGACTGTTTTGAAGTATCCGGTTTGCTTTTTTGTATTCTGTCAATTCTTTCCGCAGTCCTGATATTGCCTCGTTCAATATATCTTCAGGATTTGGTAAAATTACCTCAGCAACAGGTACAGGCGTCAGCTGTGAAGCCGGAACAAAGCTTTCCTGGAATTCAAAGTATTTTTTGTTTTTTAGGTTACAAGTGTGAATTTATCACGTACTTTCTCGTAATTAGTAGGTATTTGAATCCGATCGGGAGACGCTGTTCGAGAAGATGCTCTGAAAGTTTTCTCCTATTTCTGATAAGCTCTGCCACTACTGAAAATGATGGAAATGGCAGCTTAAAAACTGGGTTTTCAAATGGTGGAGAGAAACTTTCTTGAAATATTCAGCAGAAATACGCTTTTTGGAAAGAATATTCGCTGGAGTTTTTGATTGAAACTAATGAAGGCAGTAATTTATAATACAGATTACATGAAATTCAGAACCTGCATGTCTATTTATTTGTTTTGTTGATTCTCTAAGTATTACCTGGTTAAATGTTCAATATCTGATGAAACAATTGTTTGAATATCATCGCCGATATATCGATTATTGAGGAATGCTGAAAAAAAAAAATAGTCAACGAAAATCTTACATAACTTACGTGGCAAAACAGGCTCCAACATAACGATGTCATCACCCAGAGGCTCAAATTCTTGTACGGGAGAAATTGAACTGTTCTGTTCTACGTCATTTTCAACAGCCTCAATCTCTTCAACCGCAACAGTTTCTGGCCTGATGTCCAAAACTTGGTCAATTTTTTTCTGCGCCTGTAGTATGGCTTCTTTCCAATTGACATTCATTTTAACTGAGCTCTGAAAAACAGAATAAAACGGAAATGTAGAATTTCGAACGGATGTATTAAGAAATTCCGAAAGAAAGATGGTAGAGATAAAGTGTGAAACGAAAAGAAATCCACGTTGTGTTGACGGGAAGAGGGTGGAAGAGAAATACTTTGTTTCTAGGTCACGCGGCCATGGCAAGTTTTCGCAAAGTCAATTACTTTTTACGTTTGAAAACAGAGAACTAGCATGAATCTCCGAATTTTCGAGGAATTTTCAAACAGAAGCTCACGAAAAAAATTTACAAGCAATTGAAACGCTCAATTCCGTATACATCAACAAAATCAATATCACAACGCGGCAACTGCCGTGGAGAGAAAGGAGGGTGCAGGTTTGTCTGGCAGCTGTAAATGTACTCTGTATAAATAGAAAAACAGACGTATTAAGAAAGAAATATCGGAATACCAAAAAGAACTTGAATTAACAGAAGTGCAAAGATAATTTTCCAGTGTGCAATCGAAATTTTCACAAATTAACATTCATTAAAAGGTAAGAAAAAGAAAAAAATATATTCAGTTTGGTAATGATGAAGAAAAGATAATTTTAAAAATATTTATTCAAAACATATATTAGTTTTGACATGTGACAGAAAAAATGAAGATGAATTGAAGTGTACGAGCATTAGTTATTTGATGAACATGTTATTTTTGAAGTAAAGGCAATCGAGAAATTTGAACTAAATTGTTAGAATATAAAAAATATATGATTATTCAAGCAGATTAAAATTTTGAACTTTGATTACTTATATTTCATGATTTTTAGTGACAAGTAAAGAGTAGAGCTAATGAGACAAAGATTTTTCGGTTGGTTGATTAAATCAGCTTGGAATAAAGTAAAAAAAAAGGATTTGACAAAGATCACATGGTAGGATTAATTTCAGCAGATGTAATTGGCGCAGTGTGGATTATATGAGAAGCATCTATAACTGGAGGCGGAGCCACTACGGTAACAGGACCACCTGCTGAAGGTTTTTTGATGATTTTGTACATGTCCAAATGGTTGCTGTCAAAAGACGCAATAGCAATTGCACTTCCACGCCCATTGGTGAAATGAGCACCCATGATGATAGTAGACATATCTGTATTAGAGTAACGGTATTCTACCTGAAACGTTTTGGTGTTTTATCATTATCTGTAAATATAATTTACTTGATACGCGTGGGGTTTTCTAGTATGAAGCTTTGACACAATGAATGTGCCATCTTCAGAAGAAGTCAAAACATATGCGCTTTCTGGTGCGACCGATACACTGCTTACTGGTCTAGAATGCGCATCTATCTGAAATTGAAGCATTCATCGGAAAAAATAATGTCCTCCTTCTTCCACAAACCTCACACATTAAGTCTCCATTAGTCACTGAATAGTATTGCACGAGACCTCTCAAAGTCCCGACAATCACCTGTTTTCTCAATACATTTATAACATTGATAGGGTGTCTGAAACGTGGTAAAAGTTTTTGTTCTACTAAGTATTCATACTTTGATACGACTCTAGACTGGACTCCTTTCACAGGTTTTTGCCAGATGATCATTTCTCCGTTTGAGTCAGCACTGACAGTGACTTCATCATACCGGCATGTAGCGATATCAGCGATTGCTCCACGATGTTCCTGAAAACTTTTCATAGTTTTGCCAAGAAACCTATTATTTGACTAATTATATTATTGTTATGATAGCTCAGATGAGATGAGAACAGTTGTTATTCAAAACAAACCTTCAGATTCTTTCGGGTGGAAAAATTGGCATCTCCATTGCACATGATTACAACGATTTCACCAGTATGCGTTCCTTCATAACATCAATTTGATTTCATGTTCCCAAGGGTTTTGACTGAACTCACCAATCAAAATGGCGTTATCATTACAGGAAACTCCTCTACAATACGGCCCCACATCACCACCACAACTAGGTACATACTCTCTTAGAGTTGATGCAAGCGAAATAGAAAAAAGGGGTTTTTGAGAAATTTTTTTTGAATCAAAAACATTTATAGTGCGAGTTGTTCCTACAATCACAATAGGGAAGTTTCTGGCATTCGGGTGGACCAATCCGACCTTAAACTTGATTCGTTGAAAAATATTTTGTCGTCAATTACTGATTACCGTAGTAACATCTGTTAGTTTGTCGCTCGAAGAACCTTGTGGCTCTAGCATTGCTATTGTGTCCCAAACAACATCAGTTTCAGCTTTGTTGTCCCAGCTTCCGATATGAACCTGCACAATAATATAACAATTTAGGAGTTTTTGTTCTTCTAAAAAAGTCTGATGTGTTTTCCGGAGTGATTTTCGTACAACAAATTCTTAGTAGAATTGGCATACAGTAGTACAACTGAATCTCAAAGTTTTCAGTTCAATTAATTGGATAGATATTAATTTTTCAAAATTGTATCTATCAAAACTAGAGCTGGTTTGTTGAAGCATTTCTATACCATATTTCGCAGAAAATATGACCTATCGGAATGAAAACCGCGAAGGAAATGAAGTTCACAGTTAGAGATAAAATGATTTCTTCTACTAAAATGCAACTCTAGCAAGGATGAACATTGGAAACATATTTTATACCATTCAGAACGTTCCTTCAGTTTTGACAAGCTCAAAAACAAGAACTAAATCAACTGTAACAACATCTTCGAAAAGTACAACGTCCCCAATAATTAGTTCATCAACTCAGAAATCATTCTCTGCATATCAGTGAGACCAGAATCAAAATAGGCTCAGTTTCATCAATGCAAAAAAATAAACTCACATTATTAGTTTGAATTAAAGCTACGTAAGTGATGTTGCGAGTGTCAAGCCAGCAAGCAGCTAAGTTAGACGGCCATGGAGACACAGTTCCAGTAGGTAGATGAACGTGTTTCACTTTTTCAAACATTTCACTTATCAAAAGTCTTTTCAGCTTTGTCGGTTTCAGCAAAGGTTGCTATGGTGACGCGTCGAGAGTGTGGAAGGTTTTGCTGACAAAGCCAAACGAATGCAGTGAGTTATTATTAATTTTTGGTAGTAGGATTTTTTGGGTTGGGGAAAAATGATCTCGGGCCTTTCTCAGAAAGAGAAAGAAATCTTATAATATCAAGCAGTTGAGGCGGAGCAGGTGAAACCAGTTAGGCAAAATGGCATGGGAATTATGTATAGTTGGAAGGAGCCTATTATTTTTGTTTTGGTAAAGAAGAAAGTGATATTTAAAACGAACACTTCTCTAGGAATCGATCAGCACAGATACAGACACTGAAATTGGAAAGTTGTGGAAGGAAAATTTAGCATAATTTGAAAACTCATAACTTGTTCAAGTCAATTGACGATCGCAAGACAATCGGTTCCAAACAAAATCCATAATGAAGATGAGAACTTGATAGTTTGCGGCTTTTCTAAGAATCATTGATCTTCCAAAATCGGACTCTTTGAATTGTGTCGAAAATCTACAACAGTTCCAATGGAAGTTTTTTTTCGACAGGATGCATCTGTTCACTAACATGGTTATTCATTGGATGAATGTTTCAGAAACCTGGTCAGCCTGTATAATACCTCCCATTGTCAGTTTTTCGAATAAATTTTGAGTTTCTGCAAAAACAGTTTTTTTTTGAATTCCTCCTTTTCAGAAAACAGACAACATTTGTTTGCAGATGAGTATACAAATAACTTTCAAAGAATTTGTTGTAGTTATGAGTTCATTAGTCAATCATACTCTCTCGAGCCAATAGTCACCTTCGAGCCAATTAGAGCCAATAGTCACCTGTTTTTAGTAAGAATTAACGGATTAATACACCTTGTCAGCTGCATTGTTATATAACAAAAATGTGAGGGAGGTACTGTATAACACTTGTTCCCTTCAGCATCCATTTTCTGTTAATTATGCATGTTTACAACTCAGTGCTTTATTTTTCCCATTCTCGTGACATTTTAGTAATCAGGATTTCATAATCCTTTGGTTCATTAGATACCTTGCCTCAAAATTTTAGAAGTTGCCTACTAAGCAAATGACGAATTCAGTATCAATCGCCACCCAAGTTTCTTTCCCCTAATGCTTGAAGCATAATGGTTACAATTTTTCTAATTTCCGTGCCAAATAACTAAAATTATTAAATTAGTTTCTGTAGCACGAACCTTTAGATTTTGAACATTTCTATTCTTTTGCACACCCGTACTAATTTCTATTGTAAATTTTAATCAAAACTTGATTTCCCGATGAGAAAAAAAATCTTCCAACTAAAAAAGCGCCTGAAATTTAGAACAAGTAAACAAAATCTCTATTTTTTCCAAAACAAAAAATTCAGGCAAGACCATGACAACCGAAAGTAGTTTAGAGCTAGCATTTCGAAGTTTTGAAAAACATTTTGCTTAACCTTTTTCTTTGAAAACTATAATTTTTCCAGGATGTCGTGTATCCAATAATTAACCGAGCAACAAATAACATTTCTTAAGTTAAAAACACAAAATGTGGATCAAAAGTTCATATGAAATCATGACAAATTTTATCTACGGTTCTTGTACTGAAATGGATTTTTTTTTCTAATTCATAAAACACCTTTCAAATTCAGGTTACTTTTGTAAACGTTCACAGCTGTTCCAACCGTAAATTTCATACTCTGAACATGAAATGTAAAATAGTTCAGAAGCTCTGTTCCAGAAACATGTCATGTCTTGAGCTGTGAACAATTTTCATTCTGATATTTGAAATCTTCAAATCATGCCTTCAATTCTTGCACTTTCCAAGTGTTCACCAGTGTTCCTCTAGGAACTTCCTTCTCTTCCTCTCTTTTTCTCGAAAAACATCCATTTTTCCCCGCCTCTTCCCTCTGGTTCTTTGATCAACGGGGTGGCGAAAGTGTAAGACACATGACATGCGAAAGCGGAAAGAGGGGCGACTTCGAGAAAGGCCGTGCAGAGTCAGCAGAGATAGGGTGTCGGGTGTAGAGAGGGGAAAGAAACAAACGAATCGGCTTCTTTTTCTCTTTCTTTCTCTAGCACCTCTCCCCGTTTCGATGTTCTCGTTAAGAACACGTCAAAATTGGAGGCATTATAATGGTGACGTAATTATATGAGTGAGTATGCAGGTATTTGCACGAAAGATGTTATCTGCAGATTTAGGTGTTACAAATCTGAAAATAAACGAGAACAACAATAAAAAATACTCAGTATAGTTAATACTTTGCTGTTTTTCTAAGCATCAAGGTGATCTTGTGGCTTACAGAATTATAGCTTCCGGAGAACAAATAAGAGATATTTATTTAACTTTTTTATTAATATAGTATTATTGTATCAATCTTTACGCTACGAAAGTGAAAACTCTGGAACAACTCATTAGTAGGCTGGAAGCATTCAGTGAGAAGCATATGTTCTATATAACGGTAACCCAATTTTCAAAAAATCGAAATCAGATTTGAAGAAAGTATAACGAGTAATTAGATATTCAATACACTTGCGATCATCAATTTCTTCCATTTGTGGCTGAAAAATTCTGAAAAAAAAAACAATTCTAATTTTATTGGGACCCATGTTCAGTTTGACAGTTTCGAATTTCTTATTGTGATTGAAATTTGTTTTCAGTTTGAAAGTTTATTGTAAAGGCCTACATATGTTTTTATTCGTCATATTTTATGAACGAAAACTACAATAGTTCCCATTATTTTTTCCTTTCACCATCTTTCGTTTCTTTCTGTCCTTGGTTCTCGGAAAACTTGGAACCATAAAAAATATAAATCGAGCTTTTCTGTTCGTTTTTCTGACACTTAATCGATCCGCATAGCGCGCTACTATAAACTATACACACGTTCCCGAAAACTAGAGACTTCATTTATTAAAGATACGCAGCAACATGTGCGCACTCTTTTCATCCAAAACACGGGAGCGTTTACTTATTACTGCCTTTTGTTGTTGTATCTTTTTTTCTCTAATGCAAGACAAACTACTCATCTTTTGAGTTAGGATGTATTCCTTAAATTTAGTATCTTCCGGAATGCATTTTTTTCAAACTTCATCGGTTCGAATCAGTAGTGTTACTTATCCCTTTGTTCCACATGTATTTTCTGATATAATCTCTGGAACCAAAAAATACTTTTAGTTTGTGTTTTTATGAAAATGAGATATTTCCGAATACCGGCAACTGAGCTATAGAGAGAAGTGTTTATTTCCGTTAAGATCTTTCTTTCATATTCCACTATGTTCGCGAAGTTTTGCCGTGACGATAAATTTTTAATCCGACAACCAAGTAATTTTTCAGGTAAAAAATCTGAAGCAAGATGAATAATCATCATCCAAGCACATCAGGTTAGTTTTGTGTGTGCAGTCTGTGTATTCGTTGTATAGAAGACGAGAACATATGATTTTTTTCAAACTCGGAGAGTTTAATAATTGTGATGGGCATATCTGGTAGCATATTTTCAATTCCAGTGAGCATTTGATCCAGAAAGTTCCGCAGAATTTGCTTGTGAAGGGGAAACACGGAGTTTTTGTTGGAATGTCCGAGCAAAACTTCATCAAACTGTAAAGACCATCAAAAGCCCGTGTTTCACGGAGAACATAAACTTGAATGTCCAGATCCAGAATCACCTTTTGGCTGAAAATGAAATTTGAAATCGATAAGAAAAAACAGACCAAAATTTCCATCGTTTTCTTGTAAAAAAATCATTTCAGTATATGGACATGATCCTGGATCATTACAATACTCCTTCATGCCATCCAATCCAATCAATCCTATGAACGGTATTCCATCAACTGCTAATGGGCAATATCAAAACGGATTGGAAGACATTCCTGATATTGAAGCATATGAACGGAACTTACGCATCGATTTGCCAACATTCTCGCTTGCAAACATGTCAAATGTTCCACAAAATACAGTAACTCAAATGCCACCTCAAATAACACCACATGGTCAGCAACACATTCCACAGTTTCAACCTCTTCTACCTCCATCTCAGCTTCAGCCACAGGTTCAACAACAACCCGATTACCGAATTCAAAATATGGACCAAGTTCCCTCAAAAACTCCTGATTCAACTTTCATTCCAGCGCCTAGATCTCAAATGAGCCAAGGTTAGTTAAACTTTCCCTTAATAAATTGTTGTTGTCATTTGTGATTGGTGCGCATTTTGTGTAGTTGGTAGTTCTATGTTCAAATGGAATTTATGAACTTAACCGCATTAAATCACAGATTCAGACTTCACAACTTTGGTTGGGAAACTTGAGATAAAGACTCAAGAGGCAACTAAAAACCGACAAATGCCAATGAAATTCATCACTCCAAAAACGGAAGGTACAAAAAATACTTCTAAGAAATCTGTAGGATTCAGGTTTCAGTAGTGAAAAAATAAGAAAGTCCACAATAAAAAAAAACTGAAGTATAAAAGTTGGAGTAAGATAGTTTCTTAAATTCAGGTATTCAAACATAGGTGAGAGTCAAAAAATTATTAAATCACATAGTCAATGAGCTGAGAATCAAAAGTCTATAAAAAAAAAGAACGAACTACTAGTTTCGGTGCTCAAAGTGGTGCTAGTCCGAAAAATAGGTGACCACGACATGGTCCAAAAACAGCGATTCCATAAATAGAAAAAAAAACAAAGGTAGACATTCCATCATATTTCTAGATTGAGGTAAAACTTTGATCCAAACTATAATTACTCTATTTCTGAAATATTTTTGGTTTTCACGTGGGAAATGGCTATTTGTTTCTAGTTCTAGAATGATAAGAGCAAATGTTGCCAAATTGCAATTTTCCTTAAGCATACAACCAACAATTTCTTTTTTCCAGTTGTTGATGACCAAACTCCAATGATGTCACCAGTTAGCACATCAACCAAAATGCACAGAAATGGGATAAAAGCAGATGTTATGGGACCGACTGTAGATCCGGATGGTCTTGACGAAGATCCAGAAAGCGGAGTTAAATATCCGGAACCAGTTTTGTGTAAGTTCGGAAAATTTTCAAAACATTTAGTATTTTCAAAAAAAATTTCAAAAACCATCGAGCATAAGAATAAATTATAAATACTCTCTACTTCGCATTCTGATATCTCTTTTACAGTTGACCTCAAAACTACGATAATGACTGAATATGAATTGGACAATTTGAAACATAAGCAGTTTGGAATTGAAAATTCGAAAAAAATGGAAGTGCCGGATGCAAGTGCTCCGCCTAACAAAATTGTTGAGTTCTTGATGTACAATAGAACGGTTAGTTGAAAAAAAAAGGGAAAATATTCAATTTATGTGGATTTTTCAGCTCAAGGAACTCGAATTGCATCAAGTTAACATGTACCGGACAAAGAGGAATCGTTTGTCATTAAACCTTGTAAAAGCGAACAATGTAGATAGAGAATTCGATCAGAAAGTATGGATATTATTGCTTTCTCTTATTTTGAATTTTACTTTGCAGGCTTGCGAATCACTGGTTAAGAAATTGAAGGATAAGAAGCATGACTTACAAAATCTCCTAGACGTGGTTCATTCGAAAGGGAAAAAGTTCACTGGATGTATTACAATTCCAAGAACCTTGGATGGCCGGTTGCAGGTTCATGGAAAAAAAGGATTTCCACACGTGGTTTATGGAAAGCTCTGGAGATTTTCGGATATGACGAAAAATGAAACTCGTCATCTCGATCACTGTAAACATGCATTTGAAATGAAAAGTGACTTGGTAGGTTTTTTTTGTTAAAACATGTTCTGTTTAATAATGACGAAACATCACACAGCATCCAATTTCTGAAACGTTTTATGAGACGAAGAAAAAAGATTGATAAAACAACCAATTCTTGATAAAATTTGTCAAAGCGGAAAATGGGAAAGTTTTCAAAATACAGATAACGTCGGACATACCTCAAAAAAATTGTTACTGTACGATGCTGAGTATATGATTTCTATTTGAGATGCGCCATTATGAATGGATTCAAAAAGTCACCGAGCGTTTTTCAGGTCTGTGTGAATCCCTATCACTACGAAATTGTAACCGGAGCAATGGTGTCTGGTACACGCGATAGCCATGATAGCAAAGACCATAATGGTTCGCACCCTGCCCCAAGGTTTTCGGCAACAAACGTAGGCCGCCCTTCAATGGATGACGCACCGTCTCGTTTCAATCCAAGTTCGGTCAGACCATCACAGCCGATGATGACACCAACATCGATGTATCAAAATCAATTCGCGTCACCAAACAGAGTGCAACCAATGCCCTCTTTTGGCGTTCCTACCAGTTTCGCAGCTACTCAACATCCTCAATACTTTCCACCGCAACAAAGTTATGAAATACGCACATCTTCCGCAAATCCGATGATGCAGCAACCGGTGCCTCCTCAACCAGATCCTTCATATCATTATGATTTTCAACAGTTCCAACCAGCATATCAGAGTCAACAACCTAACACTTCAAGTTATCAACCACCACCAAACATGACCTGCGGTCCTTGGGATCATGCTCCACCAAATATGCCCTCAACATCGAATGGAATGCCTAACTACCCAGTTCTTCCAGATTTTACTGATCAAATGCAGATGAACGGCAACACTATGCATCCAGGCATATATATGTTCAATGGTCATCACCCTCAATTCGAAGTCATTCAACACCAACCCACGCCTCAACCCCAACCCAATCCTGTGCAATGGCAGGGAAGAATGGACCAAACAAGTGAGTTTTTTTGAAAAAAAAAAAACAAATCGAGCAGAATAGAAAACAAAGTTTGAGCAAAAATCGTCACGTACGGCTTCAAGATTTAGAAAAAGACTATCGTGTCATCCAAATATTGCAGATAATTATTTGTATTGAGTTGCGGCGCCTTCACTTTTCATCTAGGTTCGATTCAAATGTATTGCTAGTATTCAGCTTTTCCAGAGTCTAAAGGCGTAGTGAGGTTTTCTTCGACAAGTTTCAAAAATTTCACGTTGTCAAATTTCGGGCCAGTTGCTGTAGTGGCTACCCAAATTTTCCAAGTCCTAGTCTGCTACAATTCAACAAACTATCAAAAATATTTTCATTACACATTTGAAGGTGCCCGGGCAGGAAAAAAAAGTTAAACCTAGGGGCAGTCTGCCAGACCACCAAGGACGCTACAGCGCTATGCGGCCAGGAAAGCGCGCCGACACTGCTTTTCTTCAAGCGCGGGGGTTTTTTCCTCTCTCTCCACATTCAAGTTGATCTAAAAAAAGACATCGTAGGGGTAAATTAGAAACTCATCAGAGGTTTCCTAGTATCACTGCAAAAATTCGAGAACATTTTAAGAAAATCCATTCTGGAAGCAAATATTTTTTTACAGACAACCCCGGCATAAAATCAAACGGTCTTGTCAACCTGTTCCGTTTCAAAGGATTCTGTATAAGGGTAATTGAGATCGCTTTGAAACTCGTGATGATTTTTTGTTGTTTCAGGCATTCGGAGAAGATTTCTTCAGGGGAGGTCCGATACTCGTGGAAAACCCGGCAATAGACGAAGACAAATGCGTGAAGGTCAATAGAACACCATTATACTAAAACGCACTATCGTTTCAAGGCCTTTAGTCTTCACATTTAGCTAACCCATAAAAATTTTTTGACGCCCAAATAAAAAACCATTGCATTTCTTTTTAGAGCCCCTTATCATTACTTATCATTTGTTTCATTCTTTGGTTACTTATTAGTCTCGAACATTTCATGTCTCCTGAGTTTTTAAAGTACGAATGTTATTTTCCAGGTACTCGATAGAGATATTCTTTGCGTTGAGCAGTTCAGAGCGCGACTCAAAATTGGCAAATCTTACGATCATCCCTTGCCTCCTACTGCGCCATACGGAGACATCGCCAATTTTATTTTAAAGTGAGTTAGTTAATTTTATTGTGTATCAACTTGAAAACAATTCAGCATGACTGCTGATAGTATTCTGATGAGCGGAGAGGAACCGGAAACCGCCAAAGGTATGTTTTGTTTTGACAAACTTTTTGAGTTGTGAAAGTGCTGAAAATCCAGACGTATAGCTTCTGTCCAAAAACATCAGCACAAAAATCGCTTCGATGAAACTGCTGCTTCTCGAAACATTGTTCAGATTCTCAAATTTTCCATTCATTTTTTTTGTTCAAACCTTACATTTCATACTTGTCTAAATTGGACCCGGCCTGGTAAGGCCCGGGGAGCACGACGCTGAAAATGTTTTTTTTTCGATTTTTTTTCAAATTTCAGTTTTTTCAATCAGAATTAAGGCATTTGTTGTTCATTTTTAGCTTGAAGATTTTTCATCAGCAAAAAATGCCTTCCTAACCAAAATTAGTGGAATTCATAGCAAAAATTCAGTTTTGTGAAGAAGCAGAAAACAATTTTTTTGAATCCGGACCCATCGCGCTAGGCCTGGCCGAGACCGACCCGCGACAAATACGCTAAATTGGATATATGTTTTTCAAGTGTGTGTAGCACAAGTTCATTGGAATTTGAGAAATTTTGAAACAGTAAAAAATCAACTGAATTTTTAAAAGTTTGTATTTTGTGAAGGTTTTCAACAAACAAAATGAAATGTTTGACGTGAATGTTGATAGTCGACTAATTTGATAGAAAATATGAAAAATTGGTTATCGCATTGAATATATCGAAATCGTGAAACGTATCGGAGCTCTAAAGTTACAAAGATGTTCCTAATGTTTCTTTCAGATAAAGATATAAAACAGAATGAAAGTAAGTTTTGAATCTAGTATCGTGTTGTGGTCATCTGTTCACAAAATTATTAGTAACTTGCAACCGATTAATACTTTTGTCAAAGTCTTTTCCAGTGTTCTCTGAGTTCTTTTCAAAACCTTGAACATCAACGATATTGTAAAGCTATTACTATTTCTTATATGCTCGCTAACTAAACTTTCACTTCGCTTTCCAGCTCAATTTTCGGTTCTAAAAATTGCACACATGCTCCTATACACAGTGTTGCTGTCTTCACTTCTTTTTCGATGTTTTTCGTTAGACGAAAAGGCTCTACGAAGGCCAAAAAATTTGGAATACAAAAATATCAAACTCATATTGTTTTTTATTGTTTCTACTACCACCTCACACAATATTTCTTAGTTTTCTCACTTTCACTTCTCACTTCTTATTTTCTCTGTGAGTTAGAGTTTCACTTCTTTTTACCGTTTCCGTCTGGTTATCTGGACTTTATTGATGATGGCTACGTTGGATTTGATAAGAAAATATATCAAACACATGCAAAATATTGTCAATTAGGGTTTAGAAAAAGAGATTCTTCTCAACGAAGAGTCATTTTGAAATTTTACGGAAAAATTCTAAAACACATTAATTTCTATTACGAAATTGTTGTTTTTTTCCAGAGGATGGCGTTTGGGGAAACGTTCTTTACTATGAGCACCACAAGTTCATTGGTGAAAGGAAAATAAGACGTGGCGACTACCACGTGGATGGTGGTTTCATTTCATCAGACCATCGATATAGTTTGGGTTTCGAAGAAAATACTACAAGGACGGATGATGCTTACAAAGTTCGGTATGGGTTTGTCTCAAATTTTTTGAATACCTTCAATAAAGTCGGAACTTCAGGGCTGCTATCATTGAAGGAATCCGATTCTCATACAAAGTAGATAAAAGTGTTTGGATTCAAAATAACATGAAGCACCCGATTTTCGTCACTTCCGGTTACCTTGATGAACAGTGTGGAGGATTGCTACCGGACAAAGTACACAAAATCTATGGACACGGAAAAATGAAGGTATGAAATAATACAAACGAGTGTTTAATTGAAAAAAGCTACTTTTGAATAAGCGCCATACAGTCAAAATGTTTTTACGGCTCAACGATTTTTTTGTTATAGTAAATATAGTTTTCCTTCAAATTCCATTTGTTTGATGAAAAATTTTACTTCAGGATTACTTCATCTAACTGAAAAGTGGTTACATGAAAACCTTATCAACCACAAAAGTAAAGTTAAACCTGTGTTGAACACACTCAAAAAGTCCAACTCGTAGAAAGATTTTTGGTCATTTAGAGCTCAGAATCAATTTTTGTTGTGAATTTTCAGACGATGCTGACAATTTTTGAATTAATTTCAGGTGTTTGGTTTTCAACAATGCACACAAGCTATAGGATTGCGCGTTTGTTCAAGAACATGTGCGCGACAATTCCTTCGAGGAAAGCCAACATTGATGGACAAGTATTACAGTAAAGAAACTTTGAAAGACGTTCAGATTGTAAGTACCGTAAGGAATTTGCAATTTTAATGACTTTTCATTTGTAGGAAGCAAATCGATCGCCTGATGATCTTGCCAAGTACTGTTGTGTCAAAGTTTCATTTTGCAAAGGATTCGGACCTGCTTATCCACGAGACGAAATCAGAAAGTGCCCAGTGTGGTTGGAGCTTAAAATTCTCAGGTGAAGCTTAGTTTTCAAACTTTTGTGAAATAATCACAACCTCCAGCTTTTTAAAAAGTTTATGCAATATTGCATATTTACAGCGCGTACAACTACATGGATAATGTTCTTGCGACTATGGCATACAAATTTGACGATCAATATAGTTATACGGAATTAACCCGTATTCTCAAGATGGATAAGTAGCAAGGTTTTGAGCATGTACAATAGTTGCAATATGTGTACAAAATGTGTTTCTCAGATTCCTATTAATCCCAAATATGATTCAACTACACTCATTTTTTTTTCGGTCCTCGTTCTAGTCTGTATATAAAATGATTTATCTCGTATATTTCTAAAATTTATTTCCAGTTTTTTTGAGGTTTTTCCAAAGTGAACTGAATGAATTGAACAACACTCCCGTTTCTTGAATTCGTTTTCCCAATGAAGTTAATGTTGCGGAGCTTGGGTGATATTGAGAATCTGAAAATGAACGGGTGCAACGGAAAGTAGAACTGATATGACAGGTACTACCATTCTATTATATGAATGAATTCAGCCAACATCCTGGAGTGTTTTATTCACTTATATCGTAATTTTTTTTTCAGATCCAACATAGATTGGTCTCAACACGGCTCGTCCCACTTTGACACCTTTAGTACAACAACTCTCAAAAGCTTAGAAAAACAAATTACTGTTAATTTTAGACCAGCGCCCAAGTTTGTTAGTTAACAACTTTTTCATGTTTTATTTGGCTCTAACGGTCTGGTCTCTCAGAGTTATTCTTTCAAATTATGCGATTGAATCTCACGCAGTGATTGTATAGTTATGGACGGTACTGTAAAGATACCAGTTGTGTTGGGACATACCTATCTTGTTTGGGAGCAGCTCAAATCAACTTCAAAACGAAAAAAGAGCCGGAAAAAACGCCTTAAAAAAGTGAATACAATACTCTTTGATTTTATCTGAATACATCTATGAAATGGAGCGTTCTACACTCGTCAATTCTGAAAATTAAGTTGCACCTGATGATTCACCTCTTTTTCTATTGTCCTCATCAACATTTTGTTCGGGAAAACTTTCAAAACTAATAGTTTCAGTTCCAAAAACAGCTCTAAGTTTTTTTTTGGGCGTTTCTACCAGACTTTATTCACGAAAACCGTCACTTCATGAAAATGAGATCATACAATTACAAAAAGATGACTTTTCAGGGGAAATTAGAGAGTTGTTTCAAATGCTTCCTTTTCTTCAACGCATAAATTATCCGTATTTTTGGGTTTCCAAATGCGTTTCTCAACCAGTGATGCACAATAGAAACAGTTCTGCCTGTAAAAGTGAAAAGATGTAAGAATATCACTGAAAATATCGAAAAATGTGGATATGTTATTGCTCGTGATACGTGAACTTGCCTGTACTGTTTGATAACAATTATAGTGATGATGGCGTCTAGAAACGGACTCAATGCTAACCAAAGTTGAGTGATAATGATTACTTGGCCGTTAGTGATTGGTTCAGAGAGAAGCAACACAGAACTGAGGGTCAAAAATGCAGGCACCTGAATACAAATTTCAAAGTGTCAATCATTCTGAAATATTCAATCACCTGACAAAAAAGAGGAATTATTGCTTGTGCAAACGTGGCTATAGCAATTTGTCTTGTTTCAAGTAACCTCACTTTATCTCGAAGGTTTTCAACCACCTTCACGTGTTTTGCTGTGAATTTGAGAATTAGTTATTTAGCCGGTTGTATAGGAAAATATCTCAAAAAACTTACAAACCACTCTGAAAGCCATGTAGTTTGTGGCAAAAGCCAGGAAGTAGGCAAACGTGGTGATGAATGCGAATAAGTAGAAAAGAAGTTTAGCGATGTCATGTTCCAGAATACAGATCAGCTGAAACAAATCTGTTTGCTACAATCAGATTGAACGGACTTACGTAAAGTATTCCGATCGGAACGAAATCAAGCAATAGGCATAAGATGATGAGACGCCGGTGACCAAACATCTGAATTCGCTGGAATTATAGTTCTATTTTTCAATTACTCACTTTTGGGAATGGCGTCGTGTTTGAAAGTGCCAAAACTCGGCTCAAAGAAATAGGCACAATGGCACAAATCATTATGCCAAAAGATCCATAAAACGCTAAAGTCATGTAATACAAAAACCTGAAAAAGTGAATGTGAATATATTGGGCGTCTGAGAAACTAAAAGGAGAGTTACAGAGGGCGCCGTTGAACATGGACTTCGTACCGAACACTAATCTGTCAATCTGAAGCATCGGAAATACGTACACTCATCAGAAACTTTTTTGTTAGGTTTTTTTGTTTATCAACTGAATTGATATGCTGTTATTTTCCAAAGAATTGTGAGCATATAGAAAACTGTTTTGGTCATTTTGTTAGTTCTTAGGTGCTACCTACTGATCATAAAATCCCCATAGTCTGTCTGGCACGAAGTCGATGTGTAAACGTGTCTCGAAACGAAAACTCACTTGCTGGGTATATTATGATGGTTGTTAACATTGATATAACCCATAAACATGAAAACTGATCCGCATAGAACATCCATGAACGCGAGATTCGCAACGAAAAAACGGAAATCTCCTTGTACATGACCCAGGGACAATATAATTACAAGCGAGTTGGCGAAAATTCCAGTTGCTGCGAAGAAGATCACAAATAATCCGACAATGGTATCGAAGCCGTTCTAAAATGCAGTTTATCAATTTTACATACAGTACCGTCCATATTTATACGAACGTCCCCGTTTTCAGTTGATTCTTTACGACTTTGAGCATACGCCATACGGTCGAAATTTTTTCCACGGCTTGAAAAACTTTTTAACGTATCAAACATAGCTGGAACTACATTTTTGTGATTGACACCTTTTTTGTGTAACCACTCTCTTGAGAGATAGAGGTTGTATTTCGAAGGTAGTTGTTTTGGACAAGCTCTTTCTGGCTGGAGAGTGGTTGCACAAAATTTATCAGCTACAAAAATGAAGTGATAGCTATGCTTAATGCGTCGAAAAGTTTTCTAAGCCGTGGAATGAACTTGACCGTTTACGCAAGCTCAAAGTTGGCTGAAATCAACAGAATAACAAGTGTCTGTATAAATATGGCCGGTACTGTAAATGTCGATTACAAACTTCATCATCCTTCAGCCTTTCAATCGTGAAGTCTGCCAGTGAAAAATTCGCTACTTGTGAATTCCAATTCAGTGTTTGAATCGGTTCTGGACTGCTCATTCTCCAACCTGAAATCTTTTTTCCAGCAATGAACGAGTTCAGCTTGAATGAAAGAAAAGTTCAAAACTATATTAAAAAAAGAAGGTGAAATTGAAAAAATATTTAAGATACGATGATAGATGCTTGCAATGGGTTCACACAAAACTGACGAATATTTTATTCAACCAATATTCTGAATTTCAGAAAAGAATATGATTATTATTCTAAAATACATTTTTTTGGGTGTTTGTCATTATGTGAGTCTCTCATCAAGGCTAGCTCCTCTCATTTTTTCCAATTTCATGAGGTTTACCGAAACAGCGCATTTTCATTTTGATGCATATATTCATTTTGATGCATATATTTTATTTTTCGTTTGAGTTTCTGGGAGCCTTGTGCCAAGGCTCAAAAATTTGAAGAAAGAGGAGCGTTGAAAGAAAGGAGATGAGATGGAAAATGTATATTTCTGTTCATTCCATGAAGCGCAAACGAAATATCGACAAAAATGTAAATGCAAAAAGTCGGTGTGCTCCCAAAACTGTAAGAAGCTAGAGATGTGAAATAAATGGCACAATGTGTCAGAGGAAACATTTTGAAGTTATTTTTTTTAGATAACTGACTTTTCATGAATTCTGAAAATTTGATTTCGAACCTCCGGGCAAAAAAAACCGAAATGCAAGATTATGTATTTTTTTGTCTGAGAAACAGTTTTTAATTGTAAGATGCAAATGATCGCTTCGCACGTCTGGTAATTCTTAAGATAGCTGTCAGTGGAAAAATGAATTCGAATATTCATTCTAATAATCAAAAGGTAAAACTGCGAGACATAAGCGAAGAACGAAATTCCAACTTTTGATTGGATAAACTCTGACAAAAAAGAATCAAATATCGTGTAGAAGAGGTAACGAAAAATGAGAAAACACACAGAGAATTAGTTGACAGATGGGTTTTCCGCAAAAAGTGAAGGACTGTATCGAATTTCCTTCACAGTTTTGAGGTATATATTTAAACTAACTGTCTCACTTTTTATAAATTATGTTGTTTCATCTCCTGAGAAAAAGTGAAAAGAAAGTTAGTACAAGGGTTTCTCAGTGATATTATTTCCAGATGTCATGGCATCGTTTGTTTTGGAGAATTCCGGTTAGCTTCCGAACCAACCAATAAGGGTACTGATGAAATAGAAAAAAAAAAAGCAAAAAAGCAAAAGACAAGAGTGCAGGGTCAACATGTCAAACAGTGAGGAAATGAGATTCAGACAAAATCCGTAAGTACCGATTTTCGGAACAAAGTGCTCTTGTGATGGAAAAAAAATTGGAAAGTGGAGATAATGAAGAAGTTTGTCATTACACTTGTCATTTTAATAAGAAAAGATTTGCAGCTTTTTCAAGAGAAGTATTTTGAGGTAGAACATTTTTACGCTTAACTGTGCTGATGTATTCAATTAAACTCACTTGTTCCAATTCCATATTGGTAATTTTTTACCAAGAAAACTCTACGAATTTGAACAGGATCTCGATGTTGATTTTTGATTTTTTCGACTGACTTGTTCATTTACTCGAGCCTTCAATCCGGAGTACAATTATCCAAACGCGTGCATTTCTTTGAAATTCAAATCAGAAAAATTTTAAAAAAGTGAATAGAAATATTCATTTAGAACTCTTGAAAAATCAGAACAACAAAACGTTCGCCAATTGGAAATAAATAAATTAGAAGAAATATACAGACATCACGTCAACAATGACGTTACTTTGATCAGTTGTGAAACCAACTCGTTGAAAAGAAAAATTAAGGAAAGTCAGTAAAATATATCACCAGATAATGTTCAGCTTTTTCTGAAGGGTCCTAACAAAGGCCACACGAAACAGGACAATTTTTTTTCATGTAGTTCATGAAGATTCCTTCACAAAATCCAGCGCTCTTCCAGTGTGAGCAAAAATGTTTCCGGTCAGAACATTCTTTTGTTGGTGGAGCTGTGGTGTAAGTGACTGCGGTGATAGTGGTTGTTGGAGAAACTTGGGTGGTAGAAACGGGCGGAGACGGAGAACGCGACCTGATGACCGCCCTGTAAATCTGTTATTGATCATAGAATGCGTTAGTTAACCAAGCCATTCCGGGGAAAAGGTAGGTGCATGGTGCCGTTTGTAAACAGTATTAAAAGAAAGCAAATTATCTGAAGCAATGGGGTGTTGTGTAACTGCCATCAGCAGTACACTAACTTACGGTGGGAATGTGACAACTGGTCGAGTAGTTACCACTGTTGGCGATGGTCCATCTCCAGGGATTTCAGTTGGTGGCGGCTTATAGCAGAAGCCACAACTTTTGGCGCAATACGATTTCATAAAGTTTTGAGAGATTTTGCAGTATCTAAAACTTATCACCGGTAAAAACTGCTTGGAGATTTCAAAGAGTTGTTCACGATTTTAATTCAAAAACAATCTCATTGGAATTTATGAGAATATCAAAGTTTCTCATAAAGTCATTGGAAAACCGAAGTGTACGTTCTCTCTCAAATCAGAGGTTTGAACGAAACTTGGAAATGCAACACTACAGTTTTGGATGGAACGAATTCTCAAACTAACTAGTCCGAATAAACATTACCTTTGTGATACCAACACCAAGCAATCTACACGAAGATCTTCGCAATCTTCTGGGACAGTTGTAGGCCCAGGTGGTACAGGTGGAAGGGGTTGGATTGGTTGTGTGACTGGTTTTTGTGCTGAAACTCAAAATAAACCAAAAATGTGAATGAAAAAAGCAAAATATACGTTTTTGGGTTGTAGTTGGTCTGGTCGTTGTGGTGGTAACAGGTTGTGGAGTTTCTTTGGTTGGTATACACATTCCACAAGGAATTGGACAGTTGGTGCGCATCCAACCCGGGTTTCTGATGCACCATCCTGAAAAAAATATGAATGAAGTTGAAAAATCGTTGAAGTTCGCTGATTAACCTTGCTTTGCCAAGTCATCGCAATCTCCTCTCAAGTTTTTACACTCGTTTGGTTTCAGTGGCACGGCGGGAGAAACGGTTTGAACAACAACTGGTTTAGCTGTAGAAACAACAATTGGCTTCACAGTGATCACGATTGGAGCAGATGTTGGGGCTGAGGTGGTTGGCTTCTCACCCTCTGGAATTGAGTTATGATTCAATTTTGAAAACAGCTTATTTCGAAAAAAAAATGTAAAAAAAAGAGTTACTCACCCACTGGACATCCGTAGAGGGTATTGATTTTGAACTTGTCAACTTTCGAAAATCCATTTCTCTGCCCAATCTGTGCTCCATTTTTCTTTGGGATCATAGTTGGCTGTCCATTTCTAGAGAACGCCTTTGTTCCATAATGCATAATGCTTCCATAATCATAGGACGTTCCCAAAGATTGGATTGTTCCATGTCCATACTTTTCGAATTGCCCTTGCATTCCTGCTTGAATATTGTTCCACATAATAGTGATGTGGTCATCACGGTCTGTTCTGGATTGCTCATGGAAGAATCCAACAGCATGCATAAGTTCATGAAGAATGATACCCTTTTGAATGCATCCGGATCCCAGAGACAAAGATTGTTTTCCTCCTTCAAAACGTTTTTTCATGAATGCTGGTTATTTTTGTGATTCGCTTACCCATTTTTCCAACCATTGAATAGCAACCTCTATCCGGGTAGATATGAACGTAGTTAACATCAGTGGCTTCTTTTGGAACCCATCGGATGCATGTGTGGCTTGCATATTCTTGCATAGAGGCCGCAATCAATGATCGACTACAACAAGTTTTGGATTTGTGATTTTTATTTCTAATCTTATCTTCGTTCTCATTACTACAGTTCTTCACTACTACGTTTCCGAATTTCACCACCCAATAATTACTTCAGGACAATAGTATCCAAATGAGGCTGAAATTCCAAATGGACAGATATTACTTTTCAATAAATATCTCCTGATTTACGCGTTCAACAACAACCAAGACACTACAAATGCTTACTTTAAAAAACAGTTCCTCCCAAGCGCAGTATTTTTTTGACAAACTAGAACTACTCAACTTCTTGAAACCAATTTGAATCATTTGGATGGTTTTTCTCAGATTTGAAGCAGATTTGATCGTTAAACATTTTGAAACTATGTTTGCCAGACATCGAAAAACAAACATCAGGTTAGCTAGTCAATATTTGTTTGTTTCTGTAACGGAGACAAAACACACTTCTAGCGCAAAAAATACTACATTCGCTTCTCCGGATGTGGAATCAGGATGTGTTTTTTTTTCAGAATACCCAGTTCAAATTGAATGCTTTTTGAAAATTATAGAACGTATTCATCAAGTAAAGGTTCTATGAAAGAACCAAATATTCTCAAAAAATTGTTTTTAGGAAATGCAGTTGTTTTTCTATATTTCTTGCTAGTTCACCGTAAGAAAACCTCGTGGTATTATGAGAATCACCTGTATGAACTATATTGTGATGAAATTGTATATGGAATCTTTCCGTTTGGCCATAACTGGAGGCGATTTTTGATAGCATTGTACCACTTTCCGTCCTCAGTTTTTCCAGAACCACCATTGACGAAAAGCTCCACTGTCGAAGCATTTAGCTGAAAATTATTTACTCGGACTTTGGTTTTCTGAATCTGATGTTTTCTTACGTTGTCATTTGCGATATCTCCTTCAAATCGGTCTTTGCTATACATTGCATCGGAATCCCAAATATCCCCATTGTCATGGGCCATTGCTGCAGTAATGCGATCACCCAGTTCGAAATCTTCAGGGGTGAGAACAGTTTCATACTCGGAATGGGAGCGATCGAACTGAAAATGTTGAGGTCAGTGTCAGATTTCACTTTAGATCTTACGAAGTTTTCATCATTGAGCGGTGGCAGCTCTGGCGGTATTTCGTATGGACCATTGATTATTGCAAATGTTGGGACAAGAAGAAAAACCAAACCTAGCTCTCTCATTTCTCCCCAATACCTCAAAAATAACAGTTTTAGTGGAGAAAATAGGAAAATCACGATCAGTTCAAAGGATTATTTTTTATACGATTTGACAGAAGGTCTGTCTCAAAGAGAATGAAAATACTGCTGAACAAATATGGAAAAATTTGTATTCCAAAATTATTGGAAACGTAATATTCAATGAAAAAATGCAAAATCATTGGATCTATAGCAAACGACCTCAGTATTCTCATGTTCCTAGCTGGAAATGAAATGCTTAATATAAGCACGAACAATGAATGAGTGTGACCAGATTTGATTCTCCGGTTTTTTGCTCTTTTTTCTAGTTTTTCTGGTCTCCTTCCATTATCTCGGCCCGTTGTCCTCTCACTGCTATGTTTGTTTTGAAATGAGCCAACAAAAAAGTGCGTTTTCCTATGGTCACTACACCAGGACGAACAACAATTGTGTACAGAGAAGAAGACCGGCGGAAGAGAAAAAAATACGGAACGAAAAACTTGACCTATAATATTTTTTGCTAGTGGTTTTTTGAGGGAAAAGTGCTCCAAGTTTGAGATTGGAAATGTTGCTCTTAATGGAAAATACATATAATAGACTTCTAAAAATCTGATGAACAGTCTGATGACAAGAAAGTCTGAAGCAATAATCAAACGGAACACTGTTCATTGAAAAAGGATTTGTTTTTTTTATAAAAAAATGAAATTCGAGCTGCCGGAGCTGCCCAAAATTTGCTTAGTCTTGGTCAATCGAATAGCAATAATTGAATGAAAACAGATGAAAATTTTATGAATGTAATAATAAGTTCATAGACTGAGAAGCACCTCTGATTGAATTAAATAATCAGAGAAAACTATTCAATCCACGGTTGCCCTTCAAGCCTTTGTTACTTTAAAATTGAGAAAAAATGGTAGAATCTTTGGATAGAAGCACTCATGCACATTAGAAGCCTCCAAGACTGCATTTGTGGCACTTTTTAGCTGGCTTCTATGCCCCGGGAATTAAGATTTGGGCGGAGAAAATGACTTGACCTCCCTCAATGTCTATATTTGGAAGTTGGGGAAAAGAACAAGTCTCCTGCGCAGCGAGTTCAACGGATGAGCTTCTTTGCTTTACCCATTTATCAGGGTAATCACTTAAAATCACGATTCACTGACAGTCTTGGGACTAGTGGCTAAAAAACACACAAATGTCGTTTTCGGGTCGACCCGAGTGATTTGAAAAAGAGGAAGTGATAGCGAGAAACCGAAGCGACGAGACAAAATCGCAAAAAATAAATAGTCGACTTTCAAAAGAAACAGAGAATAATTTCCAGAATCTGTGAAGGAGCTAGAAATTCGTCTTCTGGTTAGAAAAAAACATAATACCCACATATAACTATTAGAAAGAATCTGATTCTAGTGACCTATAGTTTTTTTTACTACTCCTTATCAATTATTCTGTTTTTTTTTTCTTGTTTTGAAACTTTATCAGAAAAAAGCAGTATATATTAATATAATATGTAAAAGCATAGATATTCCTAAATGTTAGGAAACATCAAATCGAAATTCAAAAAGTTTTTCTTGGTTTTTTCATGAAATCTTCGAAAACGTCAACAGCATCGTTTGGCATCGGGTTCACAATTTCAGCATTGTCGAGAAGCGAATCGAAGGTTATCTGAAACAAGATTCAATATTCTTTCATAATTCACGAAGCCGGTTGAAGTACCTTGCTGAAGAATATCTTTGCTTCCGGATCTTTTCTGAACACACATTCTCTCGGTAGATTTTTCTGCAAAAATAGGATTGTTTGAAAAGTTCTTGTTTTGCTTTGCGCAACTTTATTGAGTCATAGCTTCAGAAAAGAGGAACAACATCCTTCTACAGACGAAAAATTTCTAATTCGGGTGGTCTCCTCGTTTTTCAATTCCATTTTTCTGATGAGAAAGGCAAACAAATTGCTCATCCATATTCAGTACGCTGGGTGGCCTTGACACAGCGAACTGATCAGATCACGAAACGAACGCCTGTCCGTTAAACGGGGAACAGACATTTTTCTTTGGTTTTTTGCGCTACATAAAAAGTGGCTTTGTGTGCGTGTGCCTGTGTGTGTCTGTGTCAAACAACGTGCAAATTGGCGCTTAACAAAAGTTTCGGGTATTCAATGATGCACATTATTGGAATATGATGGTGCTACAGTAACTTACTCAGCACTATTATGTTGATAATGGAATGTGCTACTTGATTTTTTCAGCGCTAATTGTTGCGTAGACTTATAGAAACCTTCCATCAACAAGTATGAAAGTACTGAACCGTATAGTGGCCAATATATGTCTTTTTTTTTGTCCGAATGTACTTTCAGACCAAACAATTCAATCTTAGTCACAATAATCTGTAGTCCCCCTTTCTAATGGTCAAAGCTACTACTCACTTCTTTGCAAACTGCTGCAGAGTGTTTGCCATCAACAAAAGTTTCTTCAAATATCCATTGATCTTGAAGTTTACCATCTTCCAGGACAGTTGTTGTAGTCACGAACGCTCCTGTAAAAACTTGGGAATTGTTTGAGTTGAAAAAACGTTCCAATTTAACCTGGGCGATAACGGTCTTGAAGATTAACACGGAAGTCCAAACTATTCAAATCTTTCATGATTCCAACTCCAGTAGCTTTCAAAATAGCTTCCTTGAGACACCAATAACGATAGAACATCGTCATTTTCATAGCTTCCGTTGGTTGAGAACGCATCATGCGAAGCTCTTCAGGAGATGCCGACTTGGCCATTGAGTTGATGTACTCGTCAGCAGTCTTGTTGTTTCCTGAATGACATTATTGATCAAAACTGAAAAGTGACAAAAAACTTACTTTCAGTATCCAATCGCATAACATCGACGCCTACTTGTGGTGAGCAGCTACTTGCAAAAGCCACATAGTCACCCTTAAACGTATTTTTTCACTAATTCAATAGTTAGAAACTCACTTGATGAGAAACATTCAACCCAAACTTCGTGTTCTCCGGAACAGCTAAAAACGGTTTTCCCCGTTCAGTTCTCTCAAATTTGATATTTTGCCATGGTTCACCACTAAACTTTTGGGCAGAATGACGAAGGAGAAGACGTCCGAAGAGACAAGCCAATGCGTCTTCGCGATGACGAAACTCTGGGATTCTTTGAAATTCTTCCTCGGTTATACTTTGCACCGCTTTACGAAACAGTTTTTCAAACTGAAAATATATAAATGTGTTCAAGATTTTTTTCAGAAAATGCTCACATCGTTTCTCTCAAATGCTGCTTGTAGACTGATGACCCACCGGTTACACTTACACTTCGGTCTGTAAGCAAAACTCGGGTTACTCCGATTTTGACTAGTTTAGAAGAAAAAAGTTCTCAGTTAGTTATACGTTTTTTTGAACAGTGGAATTGTTATGAGTTCATCATAATGTCATAACTTCAAATGAATTGGTTTGAAAAAAAATGGAAAATTTGATTATTCGCTTTCCAACAACTATCATTTTACAAGCGGAAAAGTAGAGAAAAAAACTCACTGATCTGCCATTTTCTCTGACAATCACAACTTGAGATGGCGCGAAAATATCTTCGGGATGTCGAGAGAAGGAATGAAGAAAGAACACAACAGAAAAGATGACCTTGCCTGTTTTGTGTAGGCAGACGACCGAAGAAGAAGGGACGATTATTCTTTTTGTTGTCTTCGGCAAATCGAGGACACCAGAAATGCCGGCCAATCTAGATAAGTGCCTTCACTGAGGCAAACTTATCGAATATTGAATCTAAGTGCCTCCGGTTTGAATCGAGGAATTTCTTAATACATTTTCAGTTTTTCTGTTGCCCTATAGAATCAGAGATATTTGGCATTTTGAAAAACAATTGAGAAGACTAATTGAGAAAAATAAAACAGGGCAGTTTCATTCAGACGGTAAAAATAAGGGAAATTGAAATGACAACAATTATTCGTCCATATCACTGGCAATCTTTCGAACCACTCTCTGAAGGGTTGTGATTTTCTTTTCATTCTTCTGCAAAACGTCGCTGGTTTGGTCCATAAACTTCATGACGTTGTTCTTGAAAGTTTGGAATTGAGCAGCCCACATGCGGAAGGTTTCAGCTGAAATATTCAGAGTATTGATACTAAAATAACTATTAGCACCAGTTTGGAGCTGTTTCAAACAATAATTTTTTTAGTTCGATGTGTCTCAAAATAATCTTAGTTGAATATTGCGGATGTTGTATTTCCTTGTTCGAAGTGCAGATCAAAAATATTATTTTGAAATTTGCTATATGGGATAATGATTTCGTTCGAATTCGCCCCAAAACTGTCACTCTATCAAGAATTTCTTACTGGTTTCAGGCTGCACATGTCAGAAGAAGTTCTTCAAAAAGAGTACCTCAAAACTTTATTCGAAAAAAAAACTCAATGAATTAGTTTTGACAGCAACAAGCTCTGAGCTATGGTCCACTCACCCTGATCTCTTTGAACTTTTGCAAGTGATACCAAGGTGTCCATGCTTCCCAATACTTCACTATTCGTTTTTGGAGTTGGGGAAGGATTTCTTGGAACTGTGGAATGCTCTTCTACTTCCTCACCATCAGAACGGCTAGGAGTTGCAGTTGTAGTCTCTTGCGGCGAGCGAGAATTCTCTCTGAACATCCGTTGGAGCCTATTTTCCTGCGAATAACTTCTTTTTGGCAGAGAATTTCAGATAAAGAACTAACCTTGGCCAATGCTGAAAGAGCGAAAATTGCAAGCAGAAGAAACAAGTGTCTGTTCATTGTGGAAAATGAAAAAATTCTTGTTGAGCTCCTCTTTTATACTCGATTCTTTATCATGAACCACCCACGTAAAAGCATTTATTGAATCCTCGTGATGAAATGAAATTCCAATACATGAAGCGAATTAAAAACTGTTTCATAAAATATTGATCAAAACGAAAAAAAACCCGGAAGTCCAGTATACATATTGTATCATCACGCTATTTCAAGGCATACCAAAATGTTAAAACAAAAAAACCTACTGCAACGGTTAAAGGCAAGCATTATAACATGAATAAATAAATAACCTAAATACAATTTAATAGAATCGTTTTCTCTGTCGCTCATTCTTCTTTTGGAAATAAATTACTCCGAATCCAAGTCCTCCAACAAGAACAATGATTCCAACAATCACCAATGCAATGGTTCCACCCCAACCAAGTCTAGATGGTCGGCTATCATCTGTATGGTCCCGAGGAGAAGCGGTGAACTGTGCATGGGGGACAACGTTGCGACGATCGGCCTGTAAATATTATTGTTTTGCTACAATTGTTGTATTGTCAATATGCATAAACTCGGAACAAATATTCTCGATCAGACTTTGCTCTTTTAGTGTAATTTTCAATCTATGATGGATGAAGGTGGGAGCGATATCAAAGGATATTAGAAAGTAAGCTGTACAATTTTGATTAAAAAAAGCGAGGTGTTTTCGCTCAATCATAGACGGTAGATAGTTCAAAAGTCTAATGTCTGTAATCTCTTACAAAGCAAGAATATCTCGCTATCCATTTTCAAAAAAAAGAATTGCCGCCCCCTCAGCTCCTAAAGCTTCAAAAGTTTCACATCGTTTTCTTCAATCCCATGTTACTGTTTGATGATACGGGGGATGTGGCTACAAGCTCTTGCAACAGTCCTCGCCTTTAATACAGAAAGAATGCAAAACTCGCAATGGAAGTAGGTTGGTTTTTTGTGAGAAATTATGATTTTAGCATGATCTTGCCATTGGAGGTATTACTATAGGCACATCTTGTGAACAATTCGCTATTTCTCACCTATTTGGTTTCGCCACCAACACTTTTTGTGATAAAAATTTTGTGTTGTATTTCAGAAAACATTTGGCGTACCAGTTTTGAACACGTAATCAGAATACGGGAAGAACAGTTACGTTCTTATTGAATCTCAAGTAAATTGGGAGAGAAGTAACAAAAAACTTCACAGTTTTCTCTCGTATCAGCAATAAAAGTGTTTTGTCACATTTTTTATTATCAGAAGTTTTTTTTACTAGTTATGATTATGCACTGTGATGGTCGCTGGCAGTTTTGGTCAAACCTTTGGAGTGTTTTGATACACCTCAATCTAGCCTGCACGATTTGAACTAACGACGTTTGAAACAAAAATAGGATAGTCCTTCTCCAAACGGAGCCCATTTCCAACCTTTTTTTTTTTTGAACAATTTAGAAAACTTCATGACTGACCTCTCCAACTCTTTCAACATGTGCGAACTCCTGCTCGAACATTTTCACAGAGACAACATCATGGGCATCGGAAAGGTCTCCAGTCGCAGCACTGAGTCCAATATAGTATCCAGTCGGAAGTTGGACATTATTCACGCTCATACACAAATTCCACACACCCTTGTTCTCAATGTCGGTGAAAATCTGAAAATTGAAGATAATCGAATGTTTTTTTTAGATTGAGCCTACCGATAGTGTATCTCCAACGTATCTGATCAAAAGCTGAGTGTCATGATCTTTGTTACGGAATTTGGCTGTACAACCAGTGTTCTCTCCTCCAAGTTGGGTATGTGTTCCATCCTTATCATGATCGTAATGTAGGCTGCCATCAGAAACCATAGCAGAAATGAATGGATGACCATGCTGAAAACCTTTCTGTGGTTTTCATGTTCAAGCAAATGGAAAAATACCTGATGTGGGCCGTTATGATTACTGTATGTATCCAAGAAAACAGCAAGTCCTCGGAAATAATCCTTTCCTCCAAATACTGGTCCCAATTGATTTGGTTCCGATGTGTACCAAATAGCCATTCCGTCTCCGAACAAGTCTCCTGTGCTGCCACTCACTTTGAACGACACTTGTAGTTCCCAATCACGAGACCATACAGGCTGAAATCATACAAAAAATTTTATTTGCGTGATTGTTTGAAAATCCAAACCTGAGTGTTCCAGAGTCCTCCAGCTTTACTTTGATCATCGCCAGTAAGACGAATTTGTTGGGAAGAAATGAATGTGCTTCCAATAATATTCCAGTTAGGAATGTCGGCTCCGGATCCTGAAAATAAAAATGATGATAAAAATTCATTAAACAGTTGAGCACTTTTCAAAAAAAGGTAAATCCAACACTTCTATTTTCTTTTTTTTGTAGAAAAATCTCTCTGTTTTTATCTTCTTACCTGTATAAGGTTTAATCAGCGAATGCTCTCGTTTGTAATATCCTCTGAACTCATGAACAGTCTGCCCATTGATATTTTCAGCTAGAATTTCAGCAGCTGTTGGTGCAGTGCCGGGAGGATCTTGTGAAATTCCTAATGAAACCAATCCAAGTAGAATGAGCAACCGCATTACTTCTGTAAATCAAAATGTGATTATGAAACAAAAATTGCATTTTTGAAAAAATAAAACAAAAAAAAACAAAAAAAAACCTAATTTTATTTTTCGAAGTTGAAAATTTTTCTAATTCGAAAACTATAAGCAAATAAAATTTTTTATCAAAACAAAAAAACCGATATCATCTACTACTACGTGGTAATTTTATTCGCCAGAAAGTAAAGCAAGCACGCCCTATTGAGACACATGTGAAACGGGTGTTACCGTACCCGAACTGCAAAGTGTAGTGCCTGCGTATCTAACGTGGTGGTGTAGTGTTTTGCGTGTGTCCGAGAACAGCGTCAACAAGAGAGGCGATGCACGTTGGTTTAATTGCAAAGATACATCATTTACTGTCTTCTTTCATACGAACTTATGTTTTTATATAGCTTTATCAAAACGTTAATCAATGATTTTTTTACAGAATGAGGTTTTTGCTCATTGCCCTCCTGGCTGTCGCCATCAATGGTGCAGATGTCGGCACTCAAACTAAGGTATGTGAAAATAATCAAATTTTTGATTAATCTCATAAGAATTTTTTGAAGGACGCATTCATTCTTGCACACAAACAACCACTCTCCACATATGCCGTGGAGAACATGGACTTTGTCTTGGAATACGGGCTTTACAACGTCGGAGACAAGGCAGCTCAAAAAGTGACAATCGACGATCGTCACTCCTTCCCAACCAACTCTTTCGAAATTATCAAGGGACTCCTCCACGTTCATTATGAGAAGATCCCAGCAGGAACCAATGTAACCCACTCAGTCGTCATCCGTCCAAGAGCCTACGGATTCTTCAACTACACCGCTGCCCAGGTCACCTACTACACTGACAATGAGAACCTCCACGTCACTCTCACCAACACTCCTGGAGAAGGTAATTGACTTTCTGATGTTTGAAGATAAGATTATTTTGCATAATTGACCCTAGAATCTAAGAAAAATGTTTGTCTAGTTTGCAAATGATTTGTGGTTGTGAGTCATTACATCAGAACACCTCCTAAACAAAAAACAGAACCTTTTGTATAATGTAAAAGTCCATATTGTTAAAAAAAACTGTAGGATAGTTTTGCGAAACTCAAGCGCCATATTTCATTAAATTTTTTTTCAGGATACATCTACAAACAACGTGAATACGACAGACGATTTGCACCAAAGTACGGATACTTCTTCGTTTTCTTCCTCGTTGTTGCACCAACTACCCTTGGATCATTCTTCCTCTTCCAACAATCTAAGGCTCGCTTCCCAAACATCGTTAAGAAGAAGACGGCTTAAGCAATTAATACCTCATCGAAAAATTGTTCTCGATTTTAACTTATTGTGAAAATTTCTACACTGCGGTTACGCGGGTCCATTTCTAGCATCGCCAAAATGATTGAATTCATTTGAGTTTTTGAGTATTTATTCTCCTTTTATTGTTTTACAAATTGTGTTATTGCGTCAAACTGGTTTTCATTAATATATTTTTTTTGCGTTTTGTGAATGTCAACTGGGTATCGAATAAATGAGATAGAATTGTACATTTTTGTTTTTGAATTATTATTTGAAAGTATTACTCTAGATTTTTCAGGGCTAGTGCAGGTAGATTTTCGTTTTCCGGTATCACGAATATAGTGAACAAACTGCTTGGCTTTGGATGATCAAACAGAACAAAATCAAAGAATATGCTGTTCAATCGAATTTCGTGAATTACAAACATAAGACTATTCAATTTTTCATTAACAAGAGCTAATAAAAATCAAAGTTGGAAAGAAGAAGGACTATTTATCAGTACAAATGAAATACCTATTGTATCGATGAGTTTCTTCAATTGTTGATAACGACACACAAGCACATACATGTTGTTTGACAAGATAGAGGGATTACCCTATTGTTAGGCATGTAGGATAATTGAGATTACTAATGCGATAAATCTATGGGGGTGGTGGGTTTATATAATCGATTTGAAAACCTATCAAATGTTAGAGATGAATAGTTCTATTCTATGTTCATTATTGAGAACGCGACCTCGTGCTTTACTAAGTTCTTCTTTCATATCATCTATTTCCTTTTGAAGGTTTGCTATCACGTTGTACAATCTGGAAACCTTAACACTATAGAAGAAACATATTTTTTTTCACCTGCTACTGTCGCCAAACCCAGAAGATTGTTTATTTTGTTCTTCCTGCTCATTCTTCTTCTGATCAGCTCTCCAGCGTTCGAGTTCCTTTATCATTGATTCAATGTCATCCTGTAACAGAAACAAGGTTGTCTCAAAAATAGGACATAATTGAAAGGAGAACTTCGAATTATTCTTGGCACTGTACGATTATGTTTTACACCGATGAATACTTATCACTTACACTTGCAAAATCAAAAAGTCTTGCCAATGGATAGGCTGACTTGGTCAAATCTTGCAGTTTCTCTTGCAACTGTTTGACTTTCTCATTCTCCATTGGTGAAACTTTGTCGACGTTCTTATCGTGATCTAGCGTTGCACTATCTTCAATTTCGGCTTTTGTCTCCATTATTTTCTGAACCAATGCTCCACGATCTTCTTCATCTACAAAATCTGAGACTCTTGCAGTTTTTTCTTCATCTTCTTCATTGTTCTCAATTATAAAATTGTCATCGTTTTCTGTCATCATATCCGGGGAAGCATCATTAATTATGTTGGATTGCAGTTCAATGACCTGGAATCGAAATTAAAAACTGAAACATGCGAAAAATTGCGGAATACCAGTTGCGGTGTCGCGTTTGTGGTTGCAATTTGTTTCTTTTTCAGTTTTGGTGGAGCTGGTCTGGAGGCGGCAGTTCCTGGTCGTCCCATTGATGTCATTGGTCTTCCACCAGCAGCACCAGTCATTGGTCTGGAAACGTCAAACTTACTCAATTTGGCTGTTTTATTTTTTGATAGTTCTGAAGATCAGAAAATCTACTGTGTTTCACCTTATTAGAGGCATTTGGTCCTCTGGTTTTAACAATCCTGCATTTCCGCCAATACTATCGTTCAATGGTGAATTCTCAGACTGAATTGATTGCACTTTCATTGAATTCTCATCATTAGCTGTTTCGGTATTAATTGTTCTATCCTGATTTCCGTAGATTTCTTCATTCGGGCTCTCATTTTCATTGGTTGGTGTGTCCGGCGCGTCTCCGTTCACTGCTATCATGGAATCTTGTCGTTTCAAATGGCGCTCACTTGGAGTTTTTTTGGAACTCTTTTTTGGAGTGCCGTTTTCTTCTGTCTTCTTCTTACTTTTCTTCTCACTAGATTTTTCACTAGATTTTTCACTAGACTTCTTACTGGTTTCATGATTTGAACTCTTGTTTTTCCGCTCTTCAGATGCATGTCTATCTTTTGATGAACTTGACTTTTTCTTCGGTTCCTCGGAAGTATGCCTTGATTTGGTTTTTTCTGGCTTTTCTGATGAACTTCGTTTTTTGGATTTGCTATCAATGTCTTCATCCTGAAAAAAATTGAATTGCTATCCAGTTTTCCGATAACTGGTTTTCAGAAATCTCAGTTTTTTTCAAACAAATGAACATGCAATTGTGATTTTTCAGTGATATTGGGTTACTGTGAACAGTCAAGGATGAGAGCTTTGCATTACCTTTCGACTGCTCCGCTTTTTAGAACTGCTTTTTTCTTCTGATTTTTCTTCATCTTTTTTACTTTTCTTTTTCTTCTTCACTTCTTCGCTACCCCCGTTTTTAGAAAAGTTTGAAGCATTTGTTCCGAGTTTTTGAAGCACCTGGAAAAAACCTATTCAAAGATGGTAGAAAACTAAAAAACTATTTTTTTTTGAAAGTACAACGGATACCTCTACTAGGCTCCAAATAAAATAAAAAGTTACTGCTGATTAATTCTCATCAGTTGTGTCTAATTTACCTTATTAGCTCCCTCCGCGTCTCTTCCTGCGAGAATCTCAGTGACTTTGACTGATTTGAGACTACTGTCATCCAATAGCTTGATTAGCTTCGTTAAAAAGTCACGCTTCGTGTCTTTGTCATTGCCTGCACTTTCTATTTCACCTTCCGATATATCATTCTGAACTTTTTAAAGTTTTTATTCATTCAAGCGCATAAAGCAGCAAAACAGTGAACTTACTTTCAAATATCCTGTTGCTGCAATGACATTCGCGACAATTTCTACGATGAATTTGAAAGGTGGCCTTGATAATAACTTTTCCGTCAACTTTGGTTGTTTTATAATCTTTTCCAAAATTTCTTGAGTTTTCTCCAGACTCATACTCTATCGTACTTTTTTTTCTCTGAAAAAAAAATTCTACAAAAAAAATAACAAAAAATATGCTTTATAATGAGTCAAAATCACTAGATGAAATAACGAAATATGATATCAACAAGCCAGTGTTTGAGAAATAAGTATAGACACATACACTCACATCTTCTTCTGCTTATTCTCTCTTTCTTCCCTCTTTCTCGAAGCGTGAACATGTTGTCATGGAAACAGTGGAACGCTGCAACCCATATGCTTTATGGTTAGTTGGAGAAGGTGGGTTGTGAAATTCTTCTCTAAATGAAATATTATCAAGAGTTGTTACAACTGAATTATAGTGGCTTGAGAATGACATTGTTCTTTTAGTGTCTTTCCAGAGTGCAATCAGTTCATAACTGATAAATTAATGAAGCTATAGCTTTTTGAAACTTCAATAGCTCTGAAAAATTGTCCAAACTGTAGATTAGCTGTTTTCTTGAACAGGTCGGGGGAGTTTCCAGTGTAGTACTTTTTTATTTTTGGAGAGGCGGAAAAAACATTTACAACTTTTTTTCTAGTTGAGCATCTGTTCGAAAATTCTTTGGGAAATTGGAGATACAATTCCAATTTGAACAAAAATTGACTATCGCAGATTGATCCAGAGCTCCGCAGGTTTCACGTAATCGAACCGATTGGTTGATATACATACATATTATGAGTACATGTATTATTCGAATTCGAGAACCCTTCAAAATTTTGAATTGTCTCTCATTGCTTTCCATCCGCAGCCTTTACGCCGGAATGCCATTTCCCAGAAATGATTGGTTCGTGTTTCGCTCTTTCTATTGATTTGGAACTCACTCATTCTCCCTCCTTTTCGCTATTTTCCCTCATTTCATCCACTTCTTCTCTCAAAAACAGCAAAAGAAAATAGAGTCTGCCAAAAGAGGAGGACGCATACACATACACCCTCCCGCGTCTCCTCTGCTTCGCTTTCATGCCTTTTTGGTCGATACGTTTTTCTCTGCATCTCATGCTGCTCTCTCATGTGCATTTTCTTTTTATGTGTTTTTTTTTGTTGATAGTCTATTATTTTTTATTTGCTTGTTTTGTGTTTGATGGATATTACGTCATGAGATTTGTTTGAGCTGTTTCAACTTGATTGTTTCGCCCTAAATAAGTTTTTGACAAAACATTATACTTCACTTTTTTGCAATCAAAAAAATTAATTATTTATGCTAAAAATTCTCTATGTTGAATCTAATCAGCATCTCATTTGAAATTTATAATCATATTTCAACAAAAATTTTCGCATAGCACTCACTCTGAATCAATTTTTCGTGCTATTCTCCTTTTCATTCATTATTTTTCAGGTGGTACAAATGTTCTAGCATATGATGAATGACAAAGAAAAGGAACTGTGTCCTAGACTCATCGACTTCTTGGTGGTGGTTGGAAAGCGGAATCGTACAAGAGGAGCTAGTCAAAGCAGTTCTGATGCGTCCACAGAGTTGACTGTCACATACCCGGAAATATTAAGAAGATATCCAACTGATGACCATAAGGATTTCATACTTCCAACTGATGTAACTGTTTTCTGTCAGCCGGAAGGATGCACTACTACCAGTGAGTTTTGTGTTTCAGTCATGATGAGAAAATTAAAACTTGTTTTGTACAAATTCAAAATGCTTATTACAAATAATAAAACTCCTTATTATTAATCAAATGAGTTGCTGTGAGTTTACAGCAATTCAACCATCAAATTGAAAAAATAAGCTTTTCATTCCTCAAAAATCTGTAATTTCTTTTACTCATTCAAAATTTACAGGTGTCCGACTCCGGAAAAGCAATCGAAGCGATCCGCAGTTTTTTGTATTCATGTTGACAGAGAAGGATTCGGCTAAAATTCGATATGGTATATGCCTCAACTTTTATCAATCTTTTGACAGACGGTCTTCTCTAAAAGAAGAAACGAAAACATCGAAAGATGATGCACCTAATAAAAAGTCAGTCTTTTTTTCCTTAATTAATAATTCCTTTTTGATTCAGACGGGACACACATGTATCATTGACCAGTCTTTGTTTCATCTCACATCATCCATTTGTTTCAATTTTTCATCAAATTCTCCTTCTTTTGAAACGCATTATTGACAGCTGTAATCATAGAGCGGCAGAAAAAACAGGGCACAAGTGGGTTGATATTAAAATTTGTCTCCAATGAAACAATAAAACTAATTCAGAGATATTGTGTGGGCAGTTCTCACAGGACATTACACTGACCCCATTGCCCCAGAAGTCATGAAAGAGATAAAGGAAATTGAAACTTGGATACTAATGTTATTAAGTTCTCCAGTTCCTGTTCCTGGAAAAACAAAAGTGCAACTAGAGGTTTGTGAAAAACATTATTGTTTTTGAATTTTCAAATTCAAAATTTTTCTTAGATTGAAGTGAGGAAAAATGTTGTCTAATTGGAAAAATTGAAATCTTTGGAAAAATGTATTCATTTATAGTTTTCACTGATTATGATTGTTCTTTTCAGATAATGCCATTGGATTTGGCTCAAGTTTTCGAATTCGCTCTACCCGACCACACTCGGTTCACTTTAATTGACTTCCCGCTGCACATTCCGTTTGAAATACTGGGTATTGACATGGCTTTGAGGGTACTAACCGCTGCAATGTTAGAATTTAAAGTAAGGTTATTTTTACTTAGTATTTTCAAATACAAGAACAAAAATCGTTCAGATTGTTATTCAATCACGCAATTACAACGCAGTTAGCATGTGTATCCTTTCAATAGTCGCTCTTCTTTATCCTTTGGAGTACATGTTCCCGGTGATACCTCTTTTACCGGCATACATGCCGTCTGCTGAACAGCTGCTATTGGCACCCACTCCATTTTTGATTGGTGTTCCTTCGTCTTTCTTCCACCACCGCAAGATTAAGGAGCTTCCATCAGATGTCATCCTTGTTGATCTAGACACTAATTGTCTTACAGTTCCAGATGATTTGTACATTCCAGACCTTCCAGAACCTGATGCAACAGAATTGAAGGTAACGCTGATTTTATTGAAGGTGGCTCTATCATATTCTAATTTTCAGGATAAATTGAAAGATGCAATCAGTAGAATGACTACAATGGCTGTTGACAATGAAAACAATGTGTCGGATGTAGACTATGGAATTGATATCGACAGTGTTGATGTGGCATGTAGAGTTGCAATGGTGCAATTTTTCAACTCTGCCAATGTTTTTGGGAACTTTAGTGAACACACAAGAACATTACGCCTTTATCCTCGTCCAGTTGTCTCTCTTCAAACTGATTCTTTCCTCAGAAGTCGACCACAATGCACTCAATTCATCACAGATTTATGCCGAACGCAAGCCGTTGAGTATTTTGCCGAATGTTGTCTCTGCCCGAAAAACGAAACGTTTGTAAGGGTTCAAGCAGGAATTGTGAGCGCTGAGCAAGTTGGAGACAAGCCAAAATGGTTCAGTGAATCGTTAATGCCAGTTCATTTCATGGTAAGCTTTGTTTTGCCGAAGTTGCTGCATAAAAATTCATTGTTCAGGTGTACCCGACCAATTCTACACTAGATTCTGCAATTCGCGTATACAACACAGAAGTTGATATCGATGAAATTGAGGATACTAGTCCAACATCTACAGAAAACACTAATAGTATTGATGACTTGGTTTTTGATGATGACCAACTAACAGGTGTGTTTGTAATTACTGGATTTTTTAAAATTCTTATCAAAAAATCCAGATTTTTTTTCAAAATTTTCCTTTTTGCAGATACTGGTGGAGAAGTAACAAAACCGCTGGCTGAAGTTAATTACATTTATAAAGAACCAATGGCTCTTGAGTTCCCCCAAAGTGAGAGTGCAGTGTCGATTGATAGTTCTTTGAGTAGTGGACGAAGTAGTCCAGACTCTTCTCTTTCTACGTCAGCCGTTGACAGTGAAGCTGATTTTGCACGTCTTGCTGATAACTTGGCATTGAAATCGAATTCTCAGGGAGCCTTTTCATTCGATCACGGTAGTGATTCTGAATATGAGTCCACTCCTGTTTCACAAAGAAGGAAAACGATTCATAATCCTGGGAGTGAAACGTCTGGTACTCCAACTAGTCGAGGTTCCCTAAAATCAGGATTAAGAATGACGGGTCTTTCTTCGTTGACTGACTCTGGCGAAAAAGTTCTCGGACCATCTTTCATGAATGCGATAAATGGATACGCAGAAAAAAGCCAAAGTGTTTTCTCTCAGGTATTTTAATGAATTATTTATAGGGGAAAAACATTAAATTATTATAGGTCATTAACAAAACTGCTCCTAAAGCTCAAGCCTTCAAGGAAAGAACAATGAAACCATTAGCAACGAAAATCGAACAAAGTCAACACATAGTTCGATCGAAAGCTCTTCCCAACCCAACAAGCCAACAAACTGCGAACCAACAAAGGTATTCATCTGGAATTCATTTTATTTTCAATGAAAACTTATCATTTTTAGCAAAAATCAGCAAACCGTGAAAGAGTTCTGTGACCAAGCACTAGCAGGACAGAGCGTTGGAATGTTTTCTGCTCCAAAACTAAAACGATTGATGGAAGATGAAAGTCTTCGAGAATTGGTTTGTTCAAAACTCAATCTTGGACTGGAAGTCAAACTATCCGAAGAAGAGTACGTCAAAGAAGTGGTAGGAATATATTCTTTTGACCCAAATACAGAACTGAATTTTTTAGCAATTAACGAAAGGGCAGTTCAAAGCGTATGTAAAAATACTCAAAGCATGTTTGGAAGGAATCGAAGTCTCGTTCAATACACCTGGGTGTTGTGGATTTGCAAGTGTTTTTCACGTTCTCGAAATTGCACACACTCACTATTGGGCAATGGGAGGTGGCGACGTGATAACTCCAAGTAGTTCCGCACCAAGCACGGTCCGTCAATTCTCATTTGTTCCTAGTGTTACTCTTTTTTTTAGATGAATACTCCTCTGGATCATTCGAATGACATTTTGAAAGATTCTATTGCGCGGCCCAAGCTTCCGGCTTCTACAATCGACCTTCGTACACCGACAAAACCACTTGGTCAAGTTAATACTTCAACAGAGGTCCCCCCGAACCAGGATGTTGAACAACCTGCCAAACCACCGATTCTTCCTCCACCTATTCCACCAAGAGAAGGGCCACCAGTCCCCAAACGCAACCCTCCGCCTGCTGGAGCACCACCAAAATTACCTGATGGAGCTCGAGCTCCACCACCACTGCCGCCAAGACCGAAAGTGAAAACTACAGCACCTTCAACGCTTGAAGCAAGTTCAGAGCCGGCACAGCCCAATTCTCCAAGTTTCTCGAATGAAATGGCAGAACAAACAAAACCACTTTTAAAACCGACACCACCTACATCATTACCTGTAGGCAAGCAGGAACCGTGCAAAGTTTTGCCAACGCCAAATGAGCCAGTTAGGCACTACATTTACCAGGAGCTAATATGTAGGTCAAATTTCTATTGTTGAACGTTGTTTAGTATCACACATATTTTTTCAGTGGCTATTCAACATCAAATTTGGCAGAATCTTCAATTTTGGGAGAACGCTTTCGTAGATTTGGTTGCTCAAGAAAGAGAAATTGTTGGAATGGATCAAGAGCCATCCGAAATGATAGACAGGTTAGTTTCATGAGAGTTATTGCTACGTAATTCACGGAGGCTTCAATTCTGCGAAGATAAGTGGCGGGATACTCAAGATTGAGTGTGCGTGAATCACGTCTAATGCCAAGAACAATATCTTGAGAGCTATTCAATAAATTTTCAGGTACTCTGCACTGAATGATTCGGAGAAAAAGCGTCTTGAACTTGAAGAAGATCGCCTGCTCTCTACACTTCTTCACAATATGACCGCCTACATGATTATGTGTGGAACAGGGCAAAAAGCTCTACAACAAAAAGTTCGACGTCTTCTAGGAAAAGCTCATATCGGTTTAGTGTGCTCCAAAGAAATCAATAAGTTACTCGATGAACTGCCATCTACCCAAGGAAATTTCATTCCGCTGAAACCACTTGGGAGTAGGCTGGTTCAAAAACAATCATTCACAGTTTGTCCTGGTTTGAGTGCAGATGGCCAAATGATGTTCATGGAAGTTTGTGACGACGCTGTTGTTTTACGATCTATCACAGGAGCAGCAACAGAGCGTTGGTGGTATGAACGCCTTGTTAACATTACCTATTCGCCCAAAACCAAAATTCTTTGTCTGTGGAGAAGACATGATGATAAAGTGCATATGCATCAGTTCCACACAAAAAAGGTGACAACAGCAATTTAAAATGCTTATAAAACTTGTGTTTTAGTGTCGGGAACTGTATCAGTGCATGAAGTCAGCTATGGAAAGAGCCGCGGCAAGAGGAAAAGTAAACGTAGAAGGCCGAGCTCTAGGAGGAGAATTCCCAGTTCATGACACAGAAACCAATCAAGGAGGACTCTTACAGGTAAGTGTTTTGATTAATTATTCGCTCACAAAAGCTGAAATTTTGAATTTAGGTTCGCTGTGATGGTGTTGCAGTAATTTTTGCTCATAGCCAAATTTTTATTGCTCTCTCTAATATCAAAAAGTGTAATACCTTTGGAGGAAACGTTTTTCTACTGGAAGAATTTGGTGAGTAAAGTTTTTAAAACATTTTCACTATTTCTATGATTATCACTGGCAAGGTCAAAACAGATAAGGTTTGTTATTATTTGGAGCCGAACAGTTGTATAGAAAATAACAACGGTACCAACATAATCGAGTTTTTACCGAAAAAAAAAGTCGAAATGAACCCACGGTTAATTTTCCAGATAGAAAAAAAGGAGAAATCATTCAAAGACGGTATTTCTCTCAAATGGTAAGTCATTGTCTTGCACGTTTAATTTTTTAAGTTAATGTGATGTTCACAAAATGCACTATATATTTTTGTGATGTGTTGGCAGACGTGTTTACAGGCTGTGAATATTGCTTGGGCAATGCATCGTATATTTAGCGTTCAATTTGCAATTTCTTGTCAACAGGATTGAAATACACTTTTTCGTTATCCGAATTCTGTCGGGTAGTATTGTTGTGGATTGCTTATAACACTTGGATTGTGACTACCAGTTCCGCTGCATTCATTTGCTTTTGATTGGATGAATCGAATGATTTACATTTTCTCAATGAAAATAAATTTGAAAAATATTAACATTGAAAAAACTGTAAGATGACGGAAAGTTTCTTTTTTTCACAAATACTGCGCTGGAACTCAAAATAAAGCTGGAACTTCAAAATAAAAATAAGCTGTAAAAAATTTCAAAATATAGTTCTTGTATTTATTATACTTACTTTTGAACTTCAACCTCCAGGAAAAACTAAATTTTTACCGTGTTTTGCAAACAAGGAAACTCTTTTGAGACATATATTAGTTTCTTTTTCAAAACATACATAACAAAATCTCGATTCAAAAAGTCTACTTCAATTTTTTTTGATACATATCACATGAAAAAGTTCTAATACGTTGAAAAACTCGTTGTACAATGTCTCCAGTTAATAAAGTAAATTAACGACAGAGCTGTATGTTTCATTAATTTTACTGCGAAAAAATTTTGGAGTCTTTTTGTGGTCCATTCTTTCTTTTTCTTGAATCTGTCCGTCCCATTATTTCAAAACCCAATGCACTCTGAAGCAGCTTCACATTAACAATTTGAACTTTTGCTATGGTTTTTCACAAAGGATCTGTATATTGTCTTGTGATTTGTCTTGAACTTCTTTTTCCGTGGTGTGAATGGAAAACTACTGCAGTAATCTTATTAACTAATCAAAACTTGCAGGCTGATCAAATTTGTTATGCAGTTCTCTGTGTGTTTTCTCTAGCAGCAGCAGGGCATAAGAAAGAGGAACACGGTAAATGATATTCATTTCATTTTCTAGTTTTTCAGCTTGTTCACCTCATCATCTAGTTAACCACTTTTTTTATCCGATTTTCCAACTTCTGAATTCCTACCGAATCTCATTTTATTGTGTGCTAGTCATGTTCTTTATTGAATTGCTCTTCCTGCTTTCAAACCATTTCCTAATTAAGCCAAGCAAACATTCCTGAAATTGTGTGCAATCTTAAAAAGTGTTTATGATAGACTCTGATAGTTTGTATTTTGCAATAAAAAACTTAATTTTTATCCTAGGTCTTCAAACAGATTTAATGATTTTTTCAAAATTGTGACATCGGAATATGTTTTTCAGATTATCAAAAAATTTTTGAAGGGACGAGGAATTCATAAATGAGAATTTTGGTCCACAGCTTCCTTCCCAAATAGCAGCCACGGTAATCAAAACTGAGTAAAACAATGGGAAGGATGAGAAAAAAAAGGGAATAAACGGAGAATGAAATAATGGAAAGACAAAAAGTTAAGATCGGAATATAAATACGATCTAACATGAAGTTTACACTCTTTATTTCCAGTTCCGTTGTCAAGTCTTACATACTGGTCAAGCTCAAGAAAAGAGTGGTTCTCTTCGTCAAGTAATTTCGATGTCGTTTTGTCAATTGGGCAGCGGTGGAAAAATTTAAAAATGTTGCTTTGAACAAACAATCATCTTGACGTCATGTGCGAAAATCTTTTTAAAGATATATACATGCGCTCAAAGCTATAACCATCTACCCGTCCTGGAATTAATTATAATTTTTCTCTCAAGCCGGGAGAGTTTTTTTTGTTAAAATAACGTAAAATTTCAGGACGGGTAGAAGATTTTTCATCACTTTGAGCGCATGTATCTTGTTTCGAAGTGATTTTCAGATATGACCCTAGAAAGTTTTTTTTTTTGTTCAGAGCAACATTTTAAATCGATTCATATAAAAATATTCATACTTATTTTTCACGTTTTTCGCTTTTTGAAACTCTGCAATACATTTTTCAAAAACAGCTATCGATAGTTTGAAATGTATTAACGTCAGTCAATAAACTATAACTTCGTCAAAGTACTTCACATTGAAGAAAACTTTGAAAATGGGTGAACGTTTAAAATCAAAATTTTCCATCAGAAAAATAATCGATTGCTGTTGGATCGTTTACTAAATAATTTTATAAAAACTTAATACGCCGATACTAAAAAAATGAATTTCGAAAAAAATAAAATTCGTGACTCCAGCATTTCCATCCTTTCTTTCCGCTCTCCAGCATAGTCCAACTCCCTGAACACACTTCAATCATTGTGACAGAGTCAGCAAATTAAACGAGGCGAAGAAAATCGGCAATGATATCCAAAGCTGTGTGGTGGTGCTTCGTGGGATGCAAATCTACAATTCCCTTGCTATTTCTTCAATCTCAAGGAATTTTTTCAAACTCTCTCTTTTATGTTACCGCCCGTGGAATTGGCTTTCAAATACTCTCATTGACTTTACTCCTTCAATTTGTGCTACTTTCGGGGAACTTTATATCTTGGTTAGCGATCTGGTTTCTTGGAAAAAAGATTTTGAGAACTCTTTCCACATCCCGTTCCACTTCTCCGACCGAAGAAAGGTTATCGGTATTGCTTTGATGGCCAATGACAATTTCCTTTGTGAAATATTCTTGTTGAGTGGAGTTGGCTGTTCTCCACAGAAGATTGGTTACTCTGAAGTCAGCTCAATTCATTCTCGTTCTATACAACTTCATGTTCTGAATCCAAACTCGTTCCATAAAGTTTCCGAGAAGGTTTGTTTCAATAGTGTAATTTTTAACGTGGGAGGCGTTTTTTCATATGACATTCTGTGTTCTACGAGGTTCTGTGTTCTTTCCTTTCTCAATAAACGGCTCATCTGTCAACTATCGCGTTATATGAGGTCGATTTTTGCTTAAAACGCTGTTTTACTTGTTAATTTTGTGTCGTCAGACGGAAAAACCACCCATTGAAAAAATGAGACGGTATATCCAACAACCTGAAGCACATTATTGTATAGAAACTTCGAAGAATAGTGTTCCAACTAGATTACCTATTGACAGATACCTGAACGGTCCTCAGAACACTCAGGAAATCTGTCTGCTGTTGTCCGAGGTTCAGTTTATGTTTTCTTTTTTATCGTTTGTTCACTAATCTATCAATCATCTCTCAATTTTGTTCAACATGTTCATCACAAATGTTGTTGCTTCTATGTGATTTCCGCTTCGATTCAGTTCGGAAAACCGCCTGTCAAACATTGAAGTGGATATACTGACTACACAATTTCAGTCCACAAACGGTTAATTATGCTGAGAGGCTTGGCTCGTGAGCGCGCGCGTTTTTTTTTGGGATGAGGAACTCACAGACGAAGTTCGAGTTTATGTTTTCCGCAGAGAGGTAGTTAAAAAGCACATCAGTTAAATTCAAATCTCCAAGAATCTGTTTTGCTATGCAAAGAGTCTCAGTTTCAACCCATCCAATTTTCTAAAATGGAGTGCCTTCCTTCTCCACTTTTACTGCCTAGTCGTGTGTATTCTTGCTTCCTTCTGTGATTATGATGGCTGGAGAAAAAGATAAAGTATTTCATGGCAAAAGATTTCCTACTCCATGCCCTTGCACATCTTGTATTTGGCATCTCCTGAGCAAAGGGTGAATATCCGAAAAGATTTATTCGCTCTGACATGTTCTCGATTGTTCACGGAAAAAGAAGGCAATTATTTTTTCACAACACTCTATGTTTTGTACGTTCGTGAGCTATACCAATTCCCGCGTTTTTGGAAACGGAAATTGCAGTTCTCGCTTTATTCCTTTCGTTTCAGTGTCTGAAATGTTTCTTCTTTTCGGACAGCTTCTAATCCAACTCTTGCTATCTACGTTTCTTCTGAGGTTTTGTCTTCAGATATATCAAAATTATTTTTGTAGACCATCTAGGTGCTCCTGATTTTGCGTCTGTTATAAATTTTCAAGCAATGTGTTTGATTTTGAAATTCATCTCCATGACATCTTTTCTCAAAACATAATTTTTTGAAACAGATCAGTCCTAACGGGTAGCATACAAATAGGATCAGACTTTTTTTTAGATTTGAAAAAAACAGACATCGGGAACTGAAACTTCATAAAAATTCAAACCCGCGAATCAAAAAATGGGGTGGGGCTTTTGAAATGTGTAGAAAAAAAACGTAGAAAAGGTTCATAAGCGTGGTTTACATCTGTTTTGAAATAAATGAATACTTATCATATCAGGAATTTTTTTCCAAAAAAGTAGAGAGGTGAGATTTGATCTACCGAGTTCCCCGAAAAGCCAAAAAAGGTTTTGTATTTCTGGTAATACTTCTTTTAGTGTGAGACACCCACAACAAACGTTTTCCCAGAATATCTAATATGGAGTAACTGCGCTCCACACTTCCAGGCTCTCCCAAGTTAGATATTTTTAGGATATCTGTTAATCCAAATCAAAAGAATAGTATGTGGTTTTGCGTTTCTTTGATTTACCTAGAGAGTTTATTAACCGCATTTTTATCTGTCAGTATCAGTTCAGCACACTCTACAGCTAAAATAGGGTAGTAAAATCCAGTATGCTTCTCATTATAGTTATGACTTTCCGATGTACTGATGCTCATACTCACCAGAAAACAATCACACCTTTTTTTAATGAAAAAAAAGAATAAGCCAATTTCTCAAATGAATTTGCAAGTTTTTCACAAATTTTGAGTTTTTGGGTTCATTTCACATTCTAATTACAGTGGTTCCGTCAAATCTACAGAAATTGAAAATACCGCTGAACTATTTTTCAGCGGTGTTATAAAAAACTTCGGCACAATTTCTATATGCTACTTTGGTGGAGAAAAAAGGAGACCCAGATCATTGAGCCATCCGATAGAAGATTTATGTTCTTTTGGAAGTAGCCCATCAAGGAAGCATTTAGAGATACGTGAAAAAAAGGTTCAGCAATCTGTTATGTCGAAAGAAGCAGATTTTTTTTGCGGTATTGATTCTGATATTCTAGTTTTTATTTATGGAAATCAAGTTCATAAGGGTTGCTGCATATTACATTTTTCTTGTCCGGGCAGAGCCACTTCTGAGCTTTATGGGTTTCATTCCTAAGCAACATAGTTGTCTGAACTCTCTTCTTATTTCTATATATTCTTATATTAACTACTATTTTTTGACTTGGCAACCAAAGTAATCTAACAAGAAAGGGTCCAGAGTGGAGCGAGCGTGTTTCTTAGGCCGGAAATCTCCAGTAATTTTCACCCCGATTTCGATTCTGTACAGACAGTAAAGAATTATGGGATAGTTGTTGAACACAAAACCATACTTGTCCAACCGGGCCCGTCGGGCCCGGCGCGGGCCTTGCAATAACTTTCTTCAAAATCAAAATTATGATCTCAAAAATATATCAAAATGTAGATCTCGGTGAGTTCTACGACTCTGAGAACTTAGAATCATCGTTTGACCAACCTGGGTTGGACTGGACCGGCTAGAGTGCCCGGGCCCACCAACCTGGGCCCGGTTTTTTGGGCCCGGACACTTTAGCCTTTCGCGTGCTGACCAGGTGGGTCGAACGATGATTCAAAGTTTCTAGAGTTGTAGAACTCACCGAGATCTACATTTCGATATATTTTTGAACTCATAATTTTGATTTTGAAGAAAGTTATTGCAAGGCCCGCACGGGCCCGGCAGGCCCGGTTGGACAAGTCTGCACAAAACAATAGGATTTTTTGAGCGAATTGCTTCTTTGATGGCGTTCCATCATGATAGGCAGCTCCAATTTTGCATAACCATGGTTTTCTTTCCAAAAAACCCTGTTTTCATTACGATTATCAAAAAGTAGTTCCATTTCCAAACCAACTGAACTCGTTTGTTGTTCTTCCTCCAAAAAAACAAAGAAAAGTTTTATTTTAATGAAGTGCAAGAGAATGTTTATAAACATGTGCCTCAGGGTCCTTGAGCTTTGCTTGGTATCTATGTATAGCAGACAACGACCTTCTTTTTAGTTTCTCCTTCATATAATTGTTCATTTATCGTAGCTTTCATGTTTGCTGTTACAAAATCCCTTTATAGATAATTATAGGACCAACCAAAAAGAGGCGTGCAAATAGTATCAGATTACTTTCTCTCTTTTCAATTGAAGGTGAGAAATGGAGTTTTTTGAATGGATAGAGAAGGAACCTCTTCCATCTTTTCGATTATTGTATGGTGACTGGATTGAATAGTTAGGAAAGTTTGCTCATAAAAGTGTACTTCTTGATCTCACCAGTTTGAATGTTTTGATGCAATTGAGAAAAAAGATCATATCCGTTTTTGCCCATTTTTTTCGAATCCGATTCATAGTTAACCACGCCATGCTAACTACATTTGATAATTATTGAGAGAAAAACATGATACAGTAGTTTTTTGATTTTTAGGTTCTGAGTGATCAAAATTTTCTGAAAAATAGCACCTGGGACACCATCACCGTTTGACAACGGTATGATAAATCAAAAATAGTTATGAATGTCTCCATTACAATGTGAAACTATGAACAATTATTTCGTTTTCATCTGTATGATAATTTCTGAAACAATTAGTTAAACGCGTATTAATCACAAATGATCAGGTCTTATGCTCACATTGTTTTCGTAATCCATCAGTTTTTTTGAATGAGAACCGCTATGTTTGGATATCCGACCCGCATCAAGAAATGCCAGGAGCAAAAGAGAAACTTTAATATTTGCCTAAAACTTACCGTGATTTAATGAAAACTCTCTTTCGTTTTCAATGGAAATTTATTTCACAGCTCAAAAAATTGTGTTCAATGAAATGTCTTTTCTACACTATTTATTCCTCCCCTCATCTCTTCTTGAAACAGGTTCTAGAATTTCTTTCAAATCATGGTGTCTGACACCACCAAACTTTTTTAAGCAAAATTTTTTCCCAAGGAATCATGTCATGGGAAAATCAAAAAAAATCATGTATTTTTAATAAAAATAGGAATGAACCAATCTGTTTCTCATTACTCTTTTCGTTGTTCCTCCGTTTATTTTCACTTTTTTGAGTGTTTAATTTTCTAGAATAATGCACTTATTTCAGATAAATCAAACTTGGCAGATACTTTGATAAAGTCTGCAGTGGAGTTCGAGAAAAGTTTTCATGAAGAATTACGATCCAATAATCGAGATGATAATGTCGACGACAACGTCCATCACCACTGAGCCTTCATCTGTATTTGAAAGGTTTGTATGTTTCAAAACTGAAAAATGTGGAAAGAATGTGTTTTATTCCGGTTTAGTTGATTCAAGAAACAATAAATTTTCAAAACTCAAATAGGTGTCACATAGAACTACAATTCACTTTTTCTTGGCTAACTGAAACAGTTGACAATTTGATAGTCAGCTTCATACGGCCAACCCTTTCCTGATAGAGACCTTGTTCGCAAGAGAACCGAAAATTCTCCTAGGAGGCCAAGAAAGAAGAGCCGTGGTTTTTGATGCAGCCGCCTCTTGTGTGGAGAATCATTGTTTTCCAAAAGAAGATAATTCAAACAATAAAAGCTTCTTCCAAAAATGTGTGTCCAATGAGAACAATACATTTCATGGGAACTTTGTATCCTTTGGATTCGTACCGCTTGATCAAATAGAACATACGCTTGTTTTTTGAGGAACAAAAGGAACATGTCTTTTTGGCTTTTCATTTCTTTTACTAATCAAAAAATCAATCAGCCAAAAAATTCCAAGGGTTTGCACACTCTTATATTCGCTGGTAAACTTTTTTTCTTCATATCCAGCAACGACACGGAAGCTAAGAATTTTGCATAATTCGGGAGCGCAGTGTATGTTCCAAGTGCTACGCAAAAAGTTATGATTCAATTTTAGACGTCTATCTAGAGAGAAGGATGGCTTTTCAAGTGATATGAGAAAAAACCGCCCTTTCTCGTCTTCTTTCTATTTTCTGCTTCTTCATTTTATTTTCTTTTATGAAATGCGATTCCAGCTGACTGCTTATTCTTCACCTCCTGAGAGTTTTTATTTTATCCGAGGCATCTTACCCTTCTGAAAACAGAGACTAAACTCCCTTTAGGTTGATTCTGATGTTCAAAAGTGAGCTGCTGAATAAAAAACCATTCAAAAACTGAAACTTTTTTAACTATGATATTTTCTTCTAACTGTTCTTGCCTAATGAATGGTGTAGCTACCAAAAACTTCCAAAACATGAATAAAATTATCCTTTTTACGAAAAAATATTCAAGTCCTTTTTTCTCTGCAAAAAACTGGATAGAAAGGTAACGTATTCTGTATTAGAACTACAACTTCACAATGTTCAACGAAATGATTTTGATTGCACGCAAAAAAATACAGTTGAAATATATAATTCGAAAATCTTTAATTCCAATTGTTATATGGAAGAAGACATCAATGTAATCTAAAAGCGCCTAATCAACATTTTCTTGTTTTACTCGTCGTTTAAAACAAAAAACCCTTCCTCAATCTGTATAGTAATCCAATAGAAGCCCTCTCGCTTTCAATTTCGCTTCACCTCTTCTTTTTATACGTCTTCTTCTTCTCCTTCTCTTTTCTTCTCTTGTATGCTTACCTAAGTATGCATTTGTTGAAAAGAGAGTGAATTAGTAATAACTTTTCCTTTCAATACGCATAACCTCTACCTAATATAAGCACACTCAAAAAACTGAATTTCTGATAAGCCTTGAAGATATGCGGCAACTGGGGAATGAATATTGACTCAGGGAATGTTTAGTATTTATGAACCACCTAAATTTTTAACTCAATTTTGTGAGGGCACATAGTTCTCAAAAAAAAATAATTTCATAATTCCATATTTTCTAACAATGGGAAAGTTTTTCAGTTTTCTGAAAACGGTATCATTCGGAAACATTGTATTCTACAAATTTCGATAGACGATATGAAATCGAAAAACTTTCGGAAATAAGATTGAAAATTTTCCAGGAAATTCAACGGCACAGACACAATACCATCAATTTTTTTGAAGGCTGTCAGCGCGATAATCACAATTAATGGCTGCCTGATGAAGTTTAGCATAAAATCCTTGCTGGAGCCTAAATTTTTCGAAGTTTTCGAAATTTTTTTCCCCGCTAAACTTGTTCCAGTCAATTTAGATAATGATGTTTCAAAGTAGGACCACATTTCAAATTGAAATCAATGATGAACCAGGAAAAATCAATGAATTATAGACTTTCTGAATCAGGAAAACTGAGCTTGGGTTCCCTTTTTTTTTGCAAAAAACGAACGTGACAGACATGATAGTATCATGACTCATTTTTTGTGATTAGCCATTTTTCGATGCGCATG
>GL379848.1:28518-39297 GCA_000143925.2 Caenorhabditis brenneri | reverse complement strand
CTGAACGAGATCGAAAGTAGCATAGGAGCTACTGCCTGGTAGCTCGACGCTCGCAGTACGAGTCCGTCCAAGACACTCTCTCGACGAGTTGAAATCACAGAGTGAGATAGTAATTTTTGTTTTGCTACTCAGTGCAGTTGGTGTAAGTCGTTATACAAGATAGACGACTCGGTCTGAGCTCTTCCTAGATTCTTCTCGTTCGACCGAGCTGCCGCCAGTCGGATCAGTGAGTTAGAAAACTACTCTTTGGTTCCCATTCCTCAGGTAGCTGGGGGCTGGTATGGCAAGTCGTGTTGGAACCAGAATATCTTATCTCACTCTTCAGCATCAAATCCTTTTTCGCACTCCTCCCGCTGTGATCCACGAGGCGATCAACCCCCTCCCAACCTTTCCCTAAGCACCATTTTCAATCTCATTCTCCCCTGTGGACAGTAATTTAAACGGATCAGATATCGCTACTACTTTCTGAATCGATTCATGTAAAAATATCAGTAAATTTTGGATTGACATACTCCCCCTTTAACTCGAAAAAATCAAACATCCAATTATGTCGAAATCTTCACGTGATTTCCAGGATTTCCATAGAAACACAAGGGAAGATGCTACCAGGTCTCTGGTTGACCAAGCTGGTTCCTTATCTTCTCAATCACACGCAACAATTGATGAAAACGTAAGACACCAACTGCTCATAAAGGTTAGTTTTTGTGATCTTAACGTTAAAATTACAGGAAATTCTTTATGTTTGAACTGTACAGTAAGTTTTGAGAATAATCTTTGTTGCCTGCTACATAGAATTTCAATGTTGAGTGAGATTGCTGCGCAAAACATTTTCTTTTACTTTTGAAAAGAGTGTGCTACTGTACTATCATTGGTGTTTCGCAAAAACGATTTGGGTTTGCTGTTCACGCGTTTCGAGTGTTTTATATTAGCAATTCAATATTTTCAGAACATGGACTACACCGACAAGAATACTAAAATTAGTTCTGTTTGAGATTTTTTTTGTTGTATTCATGGTTTATACTGGTTTTTTTTGTCTCTTTCGATGTACTTAGGGTGACGCACAATTATCCGTGATGAGAAAATTTTGGTCAAGCTATGGATTTAGGTATCAGACAAACATGAACTATCTTAAGACGGTCGTCTGATTAGATTGCCAATAATTGTTTCTCAAAAATACATGTTTTTTCGAAATCTGACCATCATATGTTACCACTTCGTCATCAAACGGATAATTGTTCCGCTCCCTATTAGTTTTTTTTTAATAAATAGTGACTTTGATAATAAAACTGGTGAAACAATTATGATGATGATTCTAACATCAGTAATTTAATAAAAACTAGATTTTTTCAGATTTCGTGCTGATAAACTGATTCAGGTTTTTTGATTAGTGAGTTTGTTCTACAAAACTTTGTATTCCTTATTGGTCAATTGACATTTTTGAATAGTCATAAATAAAAGAAGAGAAATATCTATGTGTTCTTATTTATCTCCAATTTGTTATACGAGGCATATTTGGGCTGTTTAACCATATGAGGTAGTTCTCTTATTGTTGTTCGGCTAAATAGAGAAACTTGGTAAGACGAAATGTTCGGAAACATAATAAAAATTGGAGGACAGTTCTTGTGAAAATTATCTGCCAGTTATTATTATTAGATTCACGCTCTTTGTCATGGCTAAATAATAATCCGTCCTTGCTCTAAACAAACAATTACAACGTTCAAACAAAGCTCAGAACGACAATGAAACCATGAAGATGAGAAACATTTTTTCCCTATATTTTTCAATGAAACAGAGTGGTTCATAGTGGAAAAAAACGCGTTCATAGTGAGTGCTTCATAGTGAAAAAAAAGTCACAAAAAAAATTATCACCACAAAAAATGCTCCGCAGAAAAAATTATGTGTTAATCCTTCTCCTCGGCTTTTTCATATGTTTCAATGCAATATAAAAATGAGCTTTGTGAATTGAGAGCAGGATGTGAAAATGAAAAACATTAAAGTACTAGTACTTTGCGAATAAAAACACGGTGGGTCAGTATGACTCATTCTCCTAGATATTCGCATCGCCTCTTTCCCTCTCTTTTTTCTTCTCTTCCTCTGTGCTATTTATTCTCTTTGTGCGTTGTTCACCACCACACCCTTTTGCACCCGCCAAACACACACACGCAAACACGTAGACAAAGAGGCAGACTCAACTCATCTATTGATTGATCAATCTGCGCACTACTATGTCTGTGCGTTCTTTCCGATTACCGCGTAGCACGAACCCTCTACCCTGCGTCTCTTCACATGACGTGCTCTATGAGTCATCCCTTCTTTCATCCACCGGGCAGTGGTTCTGTGTCCCGCGCGTCTTACGCCTTGTGATGGTCTCTTTTTCAATTTTTTTTGTTCGTTTCACGTTTTGTTTTTCTTGATTAGCTTGTTTTTCATTGTGTTCTCACAAACCTATTAGTTTCTTGGAAATGATTTCACAACAGAGAAACTTCAGGTGTAAAAATTCGTGTAATCTTTTGAAAAAATTATGCGGAAAAATTTAAGAACGTAGTTTCTGACTCAGCAAAAGATTGGTTTTATTTTGAAAAATTCTTTTCACATAAATATATTCAATATCAGCTTCCAAAACGCTTCCGCCGCCAATCAACTGTTCTTTCCTTATAATTCAGTCTTTTCCTGTCACATGCATCATGGAAAACTTGATAAATTGACAGTATTTATCGTCCATTTTATGTTTCACTGTCAGAGAAAATGAGAAAATGTTGAGTCATCGCAATGAGAATCACGATCAAAGAAAAATCAAGTAAAATTCCTAAGCTGATCTCGGGGCATTAGCACGAAATTACAAGATGATAGAGTCATTCTTATTTCCAGTAACTTACAAATCGTGTTTTCCTCCCACGCATCATCAAAATTCGATTTTTGTTTTTTCTCTAAAAACATATGTAAAACGATGACTCATACATAGAACGTTATCTTCCGTTGAGTTCATTTTTCTCTGCTCCAAGCTCTTTTTGTCCTTTCTCCCTCTATTTTTTCGCATTCTTGCTGCTCTTTCAGAGTGAAAAGAATTTAGTTTTTGGTTAATGAAAAATAAACTCCACCGGAAAACCATAGTGATAGACTCATTGAATATCCTAACTTTTCTTGATAAAAACTTTTCACCCACGATACACAGATTAAACTAGGCTTTTTTCAGATATGATTGTCACGCCTTAAAAACAGACACAACAGAATTCGCCAAAATATCATCTCCAATCAAAATGGGCTCAATAAACACTATTTTTCATAGGATACACAGATTCGTCAATGGTGGAACAGGCAACAATGTGGTATGTTGAATGGGAAAAAACTATGTCCTCAGATTAGGTTATTTGATCCAACAAAAAGTTTCCAAAAAGAAAATTTTGTTTTAGTTATCGAAATGTTTGTAAGATGACAATTTCGAGAGACAATTTCGAGACCTAGCACCAATGAGTATAACTTTAGACCCGGGGCGTATATAAACCCTCACGGACTTATAAGACAGATCATTATAATTCTTAGATATTTCAGAGGTTCGTTCCAAACAGTGCAACGACACCAACAGAGACACTGACGTTAAACCCCAGAGCAGTCCCGAACAATGTCGCAGTGAGTTTTTAAAAACGCTTTCGGTCACTTTGAAAAGTGACGTTTTGCAAGTAGGAATTTTTCCAATTTTAGAAAGTTCAAAAAAGTGTAGTTTCGCGAAGAAACTTTCAGGAAGTTTGACTTTTTGTGATTAGATTTTACGCCAGTTGTAATTTCCAGTGCTCCGTAATTCTAGCTCAGCCACATATTTGTGATGCAAGAAAATACGAGTGCAAATTTCTATGTTTTAAGCCATTCATTCATTTCGAACTAAGAACAGATGAAGATTGAAAATCGCAACTGTCTTCCTGCGAAACGTGAGAAATTGAAGATTCTTCTTTCGAAAGGCCCCTTTATGAAATGACAAGAATTGGTAAAATCCCTACTCGCGAAAAACAACTTTTCGAAGTAAACAGGTGCTAAGAAAACATGTGTTCAAATTCTCACAACTTTTTTTTAATAACATTATCAGTTTTGTATGGAAAAAGACAATGGGAATGAATTCTGACTTTCTCGGACAACTTCCCAATGTTGTTCAAAACATAATGTTCCGTTGTTCCTGCTGTTTTTCTGCTTTGAATTCGGGCAATGTTGAACTGAAAAATTATGGTGATGGAACTTCTGTAGAAAAGGTTTCTTCAAAGTTTTATTCAACTTGTTGAAAGTTTATTCGCAAAACATGCAAGTTCTGAAAAAATAGTTGAACTTTTTTTCCTGAATAAACGCCTGCAATCACCATAGCCATGAGTTTTTAGAAGTATAGCTAAATATTCAGGATCGTCGATTTCTGCTCAAAGCTTGTAAGTTCATGGATCAAGTTGTGAAGAGCTGCCATTGTCCACGACTCAATTTGAAGAATTCTCCGCCATTCATTTTAGATATACTACCTGATACTTATACACATGTGAGTTGAACTAATTTTTTTTCCTAAAACCTTTTCGATATTTCAGCTTATGTTGATATTCACCCACAACAATGACATACTCGAAGACAATGAGTATTTGAAGATTTTTCTCGAAAGCTTAATCAGCAAATGCAAAGAGATCATCAAGCTTTTCAAATCATCCTCAATTTACAACGATCAGTCGGAAGAGAGGAGGAAGCTCACAAAAATGTCATTGACATTCTCACACATGCTGTTTGAGATAAAGGCAATGTTCCCCGAAGGAGTTTACATCGAAGGCAAATTTCGTATGACGAAAAAAGAAGCGGAAAGTTTCTGGAGCCACAACTTCCCAAAAAAGTAAGTCAAAGCCTACATTTTCACTGTAGCAGAATTTTGAATTCATACAAATCTGGCAACATCCGCCAGTTTGAGAATAAGAATTTATATTATGCACTTTTAAAATAATTAGCCTCCGTGATTGGGCCGTAATCCGCCTAAACGATACCTCGTTGTGAAAATGACCGAATTAGTAGAAGAAAATCTGAACAAAAACTGAATTATTCAAATGAATCTAAAAGTATTGCTTTAAAATTATAGGGGAAAACAACATACCCAATGTATTTTCATAACCAAGCTGAAATAAAAACATTAGTAATATGAGATCTTTCTGTTATATTGGAGAAGAATAGTATAACGAAACGTAGGACAACCATATTAAAACTATTGTTTTACAGCAACTTGGTACCGTGGACACAATTCTTGACGGCATTAGAGAAGGATCATGGTGGCGTTGGGAAAATGGAAGCGGCTGAGCTGAAAGCAACTATAGATTTGAGTGGTGACGACTACATTTCCAGTTTTGAATTCGACGTTTTCACAAGGTGAGCAAGTACTCTTTTGCCGAAAAAACTTTTCAATGAATTGTGCTGCCTTAAAGCACATCTGATATTTGAAAAATTCTGAAACTGAATGCCGGGGAACATTCAAATGGAGTCTTGTAACAGGGTACGCTGGCTCATGGGTTTACCACTAGCAGTTTGAATTTCAAATTGAAAATTTTCCAACTCAAAATTCATACGAAACGATTTGATTTATTGTTTCCATCAAAAAACATATATAACACTAAAAATTTCACAATCAATCGTTCGTACGATATGATGCAATTATCAAATAAGAAAACTGCATCACTTCATTTTGAAAACTCAGCGGTTGTCTCAAAAACATCTTCAATCATCAAGATCGAACAAATCGTTGTTTTCAGGCTATTCTACCCGTTCAAAACTTTGATCAAAAACTGGCAAACATTGACGACTGCTCATCCTGGATACTGTGCATTTTTGACATATGATGAAGTTAAAAAGCGACTTGAGAAGTTAACAAAAAAACCTGGAAGCTACATTTTCCGATTGTCTTGTACACGACCTGGTCAATGGGCAATTGGATACGTGGCACCCGATGGCAAAATCTACCAAACTATTCCGCAAAACAAAAGTTTGATTCAAGCACTTCACGAAGGCCACAAAGAAGGATTGTATGTCATAAAAGTTTTTATTCTCTGGATTATCACAAAAATGTTTTCAGCTATATTTATCCCAATGGCCGCGACCAGGATATTAATTTATCCAAGCTAATGGAGGTTCCCCAAGCCGACAGAGTACAAGTAACAAGCGAACAGTATGAGTTATACTGCCAAATGGGGACCACATTTGAATTGTGCAAAATATGTGACGATAATGAGAAGAATATCAAAATAGAGCCATGTGGACATCTTCTGTGCGGGAAATGTCTTGCAAATTGGCAGGTAAGATCGAAAGCAAGATGTATTACATTTTCACCATTATATGCAATTCCAGGACTCTGATGGCGGAGGGAATACATGCCCGTTCTGCAGATATGAAGTCAAAGGTACAAATCGGGTCATAATCGACAGGTTCAAACCATCACCGGTAGAAACAAGCAGATCAAAGAAATCAACTAGCCCAGCTCCAAATGTACCCCCAAGAACGGTAAATCAACTTTATTTCTTATTGTGCTCTGTCTGTATGTTTCTAGTATGTGTCTCAAAATCAAAATTTGCTGCATGCGTCACAAACGATCCCGTCGGTTGCTGAGCTACCTTTGGTGCCACCGCCTTTGCCTCCGAAAACTCCTGACACATTGAAATCACAGGATGTAAGAACAAAAAATTATCAACATGCATGGGTTGATCAGAAGCATGTTTCTGAGTTTTAGTCAAGAATTTAGTTTTTTCGTGTTCAGATATAAATGCGCTATATCAGGGTAGACATTGGAGGGGCTTATGTTTCCATTTCTTTTGCTTATTACCGCAGAAGCGCAAATATTTTACGGTTACATAAGAAAACACATCGTGATTGCAATAGATTTGCCTAAAATACGCAATTCGTACTCAAAACGTGTCAATTTCGACGTGAAACTCTAGTAATCACGTTGAATACGCAAGAAACAAACACGTAAGCAGCAAAATTCTCTGATAGAATGCATTTTTTCTAGCTTTTTCAATTACCGCTTGTGTACTGTTCCATTGCTTTTCCTAGACTTGTGTAGAACGTGTTCTTATTTTTTTTAAACCGTTTTTGAATTTTCAGGCTTGTCGAACATCCACTTCTTATGTTAACGTCGAAGAATTAGAAAAAACAGACGAATCATCACCTCTGGTAAACCGACAACGGGCCCCATCAGTGCAAGCTCCAGTTCTGCCACCCCGGTTATCAAGTTCTACTGAAAGTAGTCAACAACATCCCGAATATGCAAACACTAGTAACCTCAATTGAATTGTTTTTATACTTTGTCTACAAAACCCCCCGAATCTTTGTCTTTTTGCCAACCTCTTGCAGTATGGATTATTTCCCTATTTTGCTGGTATTTTTTCACATAACTTATCATTATTTTCCACAACAACATATTGCCGTTATTAGGACTGGTAACATAAAATCATTCTTTGTTGAAACAGTAGTTTGTTCGATTAAACTTTGAAACTTTTTTTTTTGCACTTCATATCTTTTTTCCCATTGTTCGCCACTAGTAAATTGTTTTCAACCACTTCGCAACATCCTATGTCAAAACCTTGTTTTTTTTTTCTCAGAAACGTCTTTGTCAGCTTTGATAAATGTAGCAAAGCAGGATTCCTGAAAAAAAAAGACATCCAAGTACCAACATCAGTAACAATAACACATGGAGTTTGTTAACAGGATTTACGTGTTATTTAGAATTTAAATAACCGAAAATTTCTGTCCGTTATTCTTTCTGTGTTTCAAGTATCGAGAAAAAAGATTTAATATTGTTCTTCGTCAGTGACCACACGGTTTCTTTTTTTTCCAGGAGGAACAAAAAGAATGAATATAGCATTTCCTGAATGCTGGTAAAGTTAAGACTTCTCTGTTTTCATTCTCTGCTAGTAGTTTGTCCAGAAAGAAAATTTCGCTCGATCCGTATTCTCAAGTAGTGCCAGGCTATTACTTGTCCGTTAGGCGCTTTTTTGCTTTTTCACAAAAAAACTCATCATTTTTCAAAATTTTTTGAAAGAAGAAGAAAAGGAGAAAGTGAACTTCTCAGTCTTCATTCTAAAGTCAATTTTTCAAAAAAGTATTCTAATTCCAGTACTAAAAAATTCGTTGTGAAAAATTTCATATTTGTGCTGGACACGCTTTCTCTGTTTTCTAACCATTGACATGATTGATATATGTCCAGGCAAAGGCGGAAACGAAAATCAGGTAGGGCATTAGGCAACATTGAATAAGTAAATTGTGAATCAAAAAGATTGACGTAAGGAGATAGAGAGAAATCCAAAATTTTAAATATCAAGAACTTGAGCGTACCGCAAGTGTTCTTCAGGAAACTTGTGAGTTTTTGCTTTTTCCTGTTGTATCATAACAATCGGATTTTGAAATGTTGAAATGATGAATTGCAGTACTTAAATATTTTTTTAAAGTCGGTTTGTATCGCTTTTCGGTGATCATACAAGTATTATCGTTCGAATCATACTGATTTTCTTGCCTTTCCCGTCTTATTTCAAAAACATCTACTATATATGTTCAAAAACTTTGAAATATACAATTTTTGTTTACTGAGTTCTTGAAAACACAAAAAGAGGTCACAAATGTGGTCATTTGTTTGTATTTTCTTTTCAAAGCTAATTTACCATTAGCTCTTCACAAAAAAATGCGTTCAAACGCAGCTTTTTTGAACTAGAAAAAAAGGAGCCCATCTCTTGCCTTCGGCATGATTCAATTGTTGTGAGTGAGCCGTGCTAGTGTTACTCAGAAATAAATTAGAAGGTTTACTTTTCCAAAATAAAGTGTAAGAGAAACAAAGTATTGGTAGGATTGTGTAAGAAAAGAGAAGAATAAAAGAAAAAATTTCAAAAGAGGCTGTGAGTGAGAGAACAAAACAAAGAACATAGATTGAATGGATTTTTGTTTAACCAAAAAAACTTTCTTATGCAATCCATTTCCGCTAGTGAACTGACACCTGCGCCCAAAATTATTTCCATCCTTTTGGTTGCATCTCCACGAGTTATGCTTTTTGTCCATTTCTTTTTCATTGAAACCCCCTTGACAAGATTTGATCACCACCACACAAAATCATGCATTTCGAAGTTCAATTTTGCATTAGCTTGTTGCATTAGATCAAAAAAGTAGTTCACGTCGCAACTTTTTTTCATTTTTCTCAAGTGTGTTGCAGTTAGTTAATCAAAAAACAATCATTGTGTTAAATAACTTCAGACCATGACATTAAAACTCTTACTCCTGTAACTGAAATTTTTGAAGATGTAGGAAAATCGGCACTGTTCCAAAATCGGGGACCGTGTATCAAAATCGGGGACCGAAAAATCGGGGACCGAAATATCGTGGCCCGAAAAATCGGGGACCGAAAAATCGTGGCCCGAAAAATCGGGGACCGAAATATCGTGGCCCGAAAAATCGGGGACCCAAATATCGTGGCCCGAAAAATCGGGGACCGAAAAATCGTGGCCCGAAAAATCGGGGACCCAAATATCGGGGACCGTGTATCAAAATCGGGGACCGAAAAAACGAAATCGGGGACCGAAAAAACGAAATCGGGGACCGAAAAAACGAAATCGGGGACCGAAAAAACGAAATCGGGGACCGAAAAAAGAGTAGTGATTTTAACGATTTTTTTGCAAATTTTTGGATTTTTCCCGATTTTATCACATTTTATGTACGTTATTTGAAGTTTTATTATGTATGTATGTATGTATGTAAAACAAGTTGTTACAGTATAAATTATGTGGCTCTGTCTACTGTTGAAGGTATCATGACAACATGGAGGTACGCGGTCAAAATGGAGGAGCCATGGAAAAAATCTAACATCCAAACAATCCTCCAGAAGTAATTCTTCTCGCCCTCCAGCTAGAACTTCATCTAACCAATCAGATCCAATCATCCAGAAGTATTTCTCGGCGCCCCCAGTTAGAACTGAATCTATCCAATCTTCCAGGAGTACCTCTCCCCGTCCTACAACTCGGAAGCAGTTAATATCCCTTGTACATCTTCGACGTCTCCATGGAAGTCGGCGCGACGACAGCGGCACAGCAGCAAAGAAAACGAAAACCGATACCACTTTCCAAGACCAAGCTGTTCCATCTACATCTAATGGCCGTACTTCCATCTCTTCCCGAGAAGCTTCTTCTCTTCCTGACTCAACTCGTGGAGGCCCGCGAGGTCGTGGAAGTGCCCGGAGATGTGATTCCACTCAAAGGACTGGGCAAAATTCTCCTCAGAGGTCTCCACAAAGCTCTCGAAGCTCCGGAAGAGGAAACGGGAGAGAAAATGGAAGAGGAAAAGGAAGTGGAAAAGGAAGTGGAGGGTGAAGATTCCAGTATTGTTTTAATTTATTCATTGTTTTTTTATTGTAACCACTTTTTTCCTTTCGATATGATAAAACTCCAAATAACTGACATAAAATTTGATTAAATCGGAAAAAAATTGGCTAGATGAAGTTCTAGCTGGAGGGCGAGGTTACTTCTGGAAGATTGTTTGCATGTTGGATTTTTTCCATGGCTCCTCCATTTTGACCGCGCACTTCCATGTTGTCATGATACCTTCAACAGTAGACAGAGCCACATAATTTATACTGTAACAACTTGTTTTACATACAAACATACATACATAATGAAACTTCAAATAACGGACATAAATGTGATAAAATCGGGAAAAATCCAAAAATTTGCAAAAAAAACGTTGAAATCACTACTACTTTTTTCGGTCCCCGATTTTGATATTTCGGTATTTTTTCGGTATTTTTTC
>GL379847.1:485329-517179 GCA_000143925.2 Caenorhabditis brenneri | reverse complement strand
TTTGGAATTTTACAATTTTCGTTACAAATCTGATCAGCGCGTTAAGCCGTTCGAATGAGTATATCATGACTAGTTTGAAAAAAGTGTTTTTGGTCTCCCGTACCAAAATCGTGTCAAGACCCGAAAATGAAAAAATGTCAAAACCTAGTCATGATTATACTCATTGAACCGCCTCGATGAGTAGGTTCCAAATATTTAATTTTCATCGAGATCTGACCAAGATTGGCCGGGCTACTGTCGATTTTTCCCTTTCTTTTTGGGTCTCACCACGAAAATACGGAACCTGCCGTATCTCGGTCAGTTTTCGTCCTAGCGCTATGAAAAATATATATTCAGAATCAGGGAGTCAAGACGGTTCGAATGAGTATAATCATGACTAGGTTCCGATGGCTTTCAGTTTTGACCTACCCATGTCGTGTCAAGACCCAAAAATGAAAAATTGTCAGAACCTTATCATGACTATACTCATTCGAACCGGCTTGTCAAGCTGAACACAAAACTATCAAAATTTTCGAGATCTGATGAAAATTGACCGAGTTACGGTAAAGTATGCGCCTTTAAACTCAAGCCGAAACTACCGTGACTCGGCTAATATTCAAGGTAGCGCTTTGGTAAGTCAAAATTTGAAATCAGGACGTCAAGCCCGTCAATTCGAGTATAATCATGACCGGGTTCCGATGATTTTGAGTTTTGACCTACTCATGCGCCTTTAAAATCGTGTCAAGACCCAGAAATGAAAATTTTTTGAAACCTAGTCATGATTATACTCATTCGAACCAGCTTGTCAAGCTGAACATGAAACTATCAAAATTTTCGAGATCCGATGAAAATTGACCGAGATACGGTGCACTTTGTTTTTTTCGTTGCGAGACCCAAAATGAAAAAATTTCAAAACCTTGTCATGATTATACTCATTCGAACCGGAATGACGAGCTGATTCGGAATCTCGTATTGAAAATTGCGAAAAAACAAAATTTATCGAGATACGGTAGTTTAAAGGCGCATGAGGAATACAGACAGGTAGGGTAGAGCTTGAAGGGAAAAGAAACCGGACGAAAAAATTACCGGGAATTCAAAATTTCCAAAAACGAGTAGAAAAAAAAATTAAAAAATAAATTAAAGCTTCTGTGTTCCATCATCACTCGGTGGGGACCTGTCCAATCCCAATAGCAATTCATCCCGGTTCGGGGACCTTGGGGACGCAGAGGGACACGATTTCTTGGTAAATGGCGCATCGGATTCTTCGGATTCTTCTCGGCGTCGCTGAAAACCCCCCAGTTAGGTTGAAAGTGGACGATTTTTTTTTTGCTGGTCTAGAAAATTCTAGGCCACCCCCCCCCCCCCGGGTTACTGTACTCACCGCTTTCAGCAAAACCCTCTTCACTTCATTGGCTGGATTCCCTAACTCCAACAAATTGAACGCTGACGATATCAGTTTTAAGTTCGGTGGAGCGTACATGCTGATGTAGTTGCAGAACTGGTTTAGCACCTGGAAATTGGTCAAATTTGATTTTTAGCGATTTTTTGAAATGCAGATTTAAAATCAGCGCGTTGAGACGGTTCGAATGAGTATAATCATGACTAGGTTTGAAAATTTTTCGATTTTTTTGCCTTAAAGGCGCATAGCCACCGTATCTCCGTCAATTTTGGTTCTAGCGTCATGAAACATATATATTCAGAATCAGGAAATCAAGGCGGTTCGAATGAGTATAATCGTGACTAGGTTCTGAAAATTTTTGATATTGGGTCTTGACACGATTTTGGTACGGGAGGCCAAATACAAACTTTTTTTCAAAACCTAGCCATGGTTATACTCATTCGAACCGCCTTGGTGCGCTGATTCCGATGGTACAAGTTTTACGATACAAAACTCCAAATTGACAGAGCTGTGCGCCTTTAAAGGCGCATACCCAGTAAAACTAGCATATCTCCGTCAATTTTGGTGCTAGGGTCATGGAAAATGTCAATTCAGAATCAGGAAACAGAGCCGGTTCGAATGAGTATAATCATGACCGGGTTTCAAAAAAAAATTTTTTTTGCTAGTTTTTGTCCCTTCGCGGCGAGACCCAAAAAATGAAAAATTTTCAGAACCCAGCCTTGATTACACTTATTTGAACCGTCTTGACATGCTGATTTCGATGGTATGATTTCTAAGATGCAAAACTCAAAACTGACCGAGCTATGTGCCTTTAAAGGTTCATACCCCCACAAAGCTACCGTATCTCCGTCAATTTTGGCACTAGGATCATGAAAGATATATATTCAGAATCTGGAAATCAAGGCGGTTTGAATGAGTATAATCATGACCTGGTTTCGAAAAAAATTTTTTGTCGGTTTTGTCCCTTCGTGGTGAGACCCAAAAAATAAAAAATTTTCAGAACCCAGTCATGATTATACTCATTCGAACCGCCTTGACACGCTGATTTCGGTCATATAATTTTCATGGCACAAAACTCAAAACTGACCGAGCTTTGCGCCTTGAAAGGTGCATACCGCCACAAAGATAACATATCTCCGTCAATTTTAGTACTAGGCTCATGAGAAATATATATATATATATATATATATATTCAAAATCAGCGTATCAAGGCGGTTTGAATGAGTATAATCATGACCAGGTTCTGACAAAATTTTGTTTTTGGCTTCCCGTACCTAAATCGTGTCGAGACCCAAAAAATGAAAAATTTTCAGAGCCCAGTCATGATTATACTCATTCGAACCGTTTTGACGCGCTGATTCTGATAAGATAGTTTTTATGATGTAAAACCCAAAATTGACTGAGCTATGAGCCTTTAAAGTCCAAAATTGAACTTTTGAGAACCTAGTCTTGATTATACTCATTCGAACCCAAATTTTACGCTGAGCAAGAATCTCTAATCAGAAATTGCCAAAAATCGAAAACAAAGCTAGAAAAACCCTTACCTGTGTCAAAGAATGATGCCTATTGATCTCCTGCACATCACTTTTATACTTGTCAAACATCTCCAAAAGCTGCTTAACCTCATCGTAACTGAACCCAATTTGCATCAAATCGAATTGCCGCTCAGCCGGAAATCTCATAAGTTCTTCCTCTGACGCCAATGGAGCCAACATTTCCACCGGGTTTTTTCGCTGGAAATTTTTTTTTGGAAATTTTTGGGTCTGGGAGCTGCTTATTTTAGGAGCTGCGTATTTTTTCGGAGTTTCCAGAGCTGCTTACCCTAAGCAGACCTAAACCTAACCCTTACCGTATGACTAAACAAATTATGGAGAGTCGTCGGGGTGACCACAAAATTTTGACTCTCAGAAGCCGTCAGCGAGTTTTGCGAGTCAAAATTGTTGCCGAATGATGATAAGGGGGTGCCGGGTTGCTCGAATTTCTGGAAAAAAAAATTTTTTTCTTTTCAAAAAAAAAAATTTTCTCACGTTGATATTCGACTTCAGACGATTTTTCAACGAGGCCCTCTGAATTTCCGCTGCGAGGCATATCCGAGCGAAAAATGTCTCTCTGTGGGGTCCCAGCATGTTGGCGAGGCTGAATACAGTACCCTACGGTAACCCGAAGTGAAAAAAATATTTAGAAAAAAAAACAAAAAAAATTGCCCTGAACCAGGATCGAACTGGTGACCTTTAGATCTTCAGTCTAACGCTCTCCCAACTGAGCTATCAAGGCGTCGGAGAGAGAAGGGACGGAGGCCCTAGACATACGTGTGTATCTTCCGCAATTGTTCAAAGTTGATGGAGGTCTTCGCGTTGGAGGATGACTCCTTCTGTTGACGAATGTCTCGTTCCAGCATCTGGATTTCGCGTTCGCATTCCTGTACGGTAGAGCGAGGTTGCATATAGGGAAAGGGGGGGGGGTGGACTTACACTAATAGACATGTACTGACTGAGGGAGCCATCGTCGTTTCTGAAATTTGGAAGGTGGGAAAATAAGCAGCGCCAACTAGGGTACGCAGCTCCATGAAATCGGAGCTGCTTACCGGGGGCAGCGCCAAACTTGTGACGGAGTTACTGGGATAAGCAGCGCCAAACTTGTGACGGAGTTACTGGGATAAGCAGCGCCAAAAACCAAGAAAAAATCGGAGGTGCTTAGCCCTAAGCGGCTTTTATTTGGCTGGTTCCTCAATTAACAAGGATGAGTAAGCAGCGCCAAATTGATAGGAAGCGCCTCAGGCTAAGCAGCTCCTCAAACCTGACCAAGTCTGAATCGGAGCTGCCTATTTTTGGGCCGCTAAGCAGCTCCAAATGTCGAATTGTATCAAAAAGTGACCCAAATTAAGCAACTACAGGGCTGAGGTAAGCAGCACCCCCAAAAAACCGGAGCTGCTAAATTCTAGACCTCTACCGGCTAGTGATCGAAACTAGACAGTTAGGTCGAAAAATAACGTTTTCCAGAATCCCCTTGTTAGGAAGTAACTATGCTAAGCAGCGCTAGGCTAAGAATAAGCAGCGCCAGAAAATCTAAGCCGCTCCAATTTTTTTTGCGAAAAAAATAGAAAAGTTACGGAGCTGCCTAATTTTAGGCCGCTAAGCAAGAGTTACTAAGCAGCTCCGAATGTCTAATTGTGTCAAAAATTAGCTACACAAACAGAGGCTGCACCCAAGAACCGGAGCTGCTTATTTCTAAGACTCTACCGGGTCCTGATCGAAACTAGATCAAAAAACATGTTTACCAGCCTAATTTTAGGCCCGCTGAGCAGCTCCAAATGTCAAATTGTGTCAAAAAGTGGCCTAGATTAAGCAGCTACACAAACAGAGGTAAGCAGCACCCCCAAAAAACCGGAGCTGCTAAATTCTAGACCTCTATCGACTAGTGATCGAAACTAGACAGTTAGGTCGAAAAAGACGTTTCCAGAATCCCCTTGTTAGGAACTAACTATGCTAAGCAGCGCCAGGCTAAGAATAAACAGCGCCAGTAAATCTAAGCCGCTCCATTTTTTTTTTCGAAAAAAAAAAGAAAACTCACGCTTCATATTTCGACAAAGAGAAATTGGATTCTTGACTATCCTCCATTCTTCTACCTAACTAAACTAACCCGAGAGCCCCGGTTGATAATAATGATAAGAATGTCGTTTTCTCTCTCCCCCATTGGTCTTATCATTCATCGTCATCGATAGAGATGATGGTTGTATGTGTGAAGAAGGGGAGCATATAATCATGACGACAGAATTTTATATATTGATTATGAAGTTTTTTTGTTTGTCTCTACTCCTCATTGATGCAGTTTCACATGATTCTTATTCCTATTCCCCCCACTAGTTTTTATCATTTTTTTTTCTAGTCGTCTTTCTCTTGTCACTGAAATTCGGGGGAAAAGCGGTGATTAGCGAAGAGTTTTATGGTGAATCATCAGTCGAAGAAATAGGAATACTTACTTCCGCAAAGTCACGTCATGGTGTTTGCGGAAGAGGGGGGAAGACGCGCGAATTTGAATTTTTTTCGTTAACACTTTTTTTTAGCTTGTTTAACTCTGTCGAATGGAATTGATGAGATTTTTCTTGCTTTTACACGGCTCAGTTTTGTTCAATTCTGAAAAGAAAAATGCAAATTCGCTCTATTGAGAAAACTTTTTTTTTGAATTTTTTGGAGTTTTCGGAGAATTTTGCAAGGTTTTCCTAGTTTTTTAGCCAGATTCTACCAATTTTTGAGTTTATAAGTCGATTAAATATCTCGAAAATGCCTGAAATTTCAGTTTTCTGACAAAAATTCTGAATTCTCAGATTTTACAACTAGTTTTTGGAAATTTTTCTCTAAATTCTCCGCAAATTTAGCAGAATAATTTTTTTCAGCGCTAACTTTAATTTTCCAAGCCAACTTTGCCCATTTTCAGAGTTTTTACCGACAATTTGTCTGAAAATTCGCTAAAATTTTTTCATTGTCCGCAATATTTGCGTGACCGTGTTTGCGGACCAGAAAAAAAAATTAATGGCGCGAGTTTGAAGTTATGGTAATTTTGCCATTTATTTTCTGGTTTCCCATCGATTTTCTGTGATTTATTGGCGGAAAAATCAATTTTTCAAGCTCAACATGTTCGAAATGCTCTGTTTTATCGCAATTTTACTCAATTTCTAATCGAAATAACAAAAAAATCGGTAATTTTCTTCAATTTTCCACTTTTTGCGTCAAAATCGTCGAGTTTTCTCCATTTTACGAAAATTTCCACCAATTTTTCGCTAAAAACCCCTATTTTCAGTCGCCATAAAATGCTGAACTCAAACTACATACGCGGCTCGATAGAGTCGATGAACGTCGTCGATTCCGGGTCGGAAGTCGAGAAATCGGTGAGTTTTCTCTCTGAAAGGACGCCCGAATTCAAAATTTTCCAGTTCATCGAAGAAATGGGACCGAAAATGATGCTCACCTGGCATGATATCTCAGTTTCGGTGAGGAAAAAAATTTTCTTCGAAAAATTGAAAAAAATTTTTTAGGACGCAAAAGAGGCGGAAAATGTCCAACAGCGAGGTCTTTTCCGTGCTTGTTGCCCACAAAAAGTCGCAGATCCGGAGAAAATGACTGTGGAGAAGAAGATATTGGATAATGGTAAGGAAGTCGGAGGGAAAGTCGTCAAAATGGCTGAAAATCATGAGGAAAGGCTCAAAAGCGCTCGAAAAAGCTGAAAATGACTAAAATTAAAATGAAAATACCTGAAAATCTTTGAAAATTTTTGAAAATGACTGAAAATTGACTGAAAACTAGCCAGCCGGAAGTGGCTGTGGCTAAAAATGACCGCAACTATTACTTTTTACGTTTCCGGAACACTAACCTGGTTGAAAATGACTGCATTTACCTGAAAACTGGCTAGAAATGGCTGAAAATGCTTGAAAATGCAAAAAAAGCAGCTGGAATAGCCTAATTTTCGGATTTTCCCGTCGAAAATTCATTTGTTTTGCTGAAATTCCATTCGAAATCCGAGATTTCAAACAGTTTTTCTGGCTCCGCGACGTTTCGAGACCAGACATATCGAAACCGTCAAAATTAGGTTTGAAATTTTCAAATTTTTTGGCACGATTTTAATCGATTTGCTGTAAAATTAGAACAAAATTGAATTTCAAACTTTATTTTAAAAAAAATTTTACCGAAAATTTTTTTGAAAAATTTTTTTTTCAAAATTTCTCAGAAAATAAACTAAATCGAGTCGAGAAATTTGAAAATTTTAAGCCTAATTTTCAACGGTTTCGAGATGTCGGGTTTCGAAATGTCGCGGAGCCGTTCTTCTTTATTCTCTGACCAAAAATTTATTTTTCTAGTTCAAAATTTGTTAAAACGCGGTGAAATTTCTATTTTTCCAACTAAAAGCACTTATTTCCTATGCATAATCTCCAATTCTCATAGTTTTCTTGATAAAGTTTGACTGGAAATGATGAAAAATCAGAATTTTCCATTGAGTAATCCTTTTTCAGGTAAAATTCGCGAAAAATCACCAAAAACCCAGTTTACAAGCATAAAATCTAGTTTTCAGCTCAAAATCCTAATTTTCCATTTTGAAGATTCGAATTCTTGTAATTTTTGCAGTGTTCGGAGTGGCTCGCCCCGGCGAGGTGACCGCCATCATTGGACCATCGGGAGCCGGAAAGACGACACTTTTGAATGTGTTGACGAAGAGAAATTTAGCGAATTTGAAGACGACCGGCAGTGTTAAGGTATGCAGGCAGCGCCAGGGGAAAGATAAGCAGCGCTGAATTTATTGGTGCGGCTTGTTCGAGTTATTAGTCACTAAAATGTTCTGTTCAAAAAACAAATTAATCGTTTTGGTTCCAGAACTTTCCACAAACATCCTTCAGCGAACATTCGAGAATAAATATGAATTTTTCAGTTTTGTACTGGGTAGAACTGATTTGAAAAAGTTTTGTTTCCATACAAAAATCGGTAGTGTACAGATACACATTTACGCTAAAAAACATTTTCAGAAAACCGTCCCTATTTGACAAAAAAGCAAAAAGACTGTATTCCTTCTAGAACATTCTCAATGACCAGCTCGCTTCTTTGACTGTCTTTATCTTTTTTCGTTGTTTTCAAAATAACTTTTTATTGATGTTAGGGTACTATTGGACCTTCTCTCTACAATTTCACATATTTTCCCCAAAGACATTACTACGACTTTAATGCGCCCTGAAGACTTGTTGGCGCTGCTTAGCCACAGTTTTCCAAAAAATGAGTTGTTGGAGCGGCTTAGTAGCGTTTAAATCCTCTAAAATCCATAGGGTAGTGCTTAGCTAGATTATACATCCCAAAGAATTGTTAGCGCTGCTTAACAGTGTTCAAAACGAAAATTACAGCAAATTGGGTAGCTGGAGACGATTAGCAGCGTTCATAATGCTCTAAAATCGATTCAGCAAAGCTTAACTAGATTAAGCATCCTAAAGTCAGATTGGCGCTGCTTAGAAGTGCTGAAAACGCTCTGAATCCACTTTATCACTGCCTAACTGCCCCCTAAACATGTAAATTCCAAATTTGTAACAACAAAATAAAAACCATTTATTCCATAACTCAATTATTATCCGTCCCTGCGTCTCCACCTTGAACCTTGATCATCTTATTCCCTCCTCCATTCTTCCTGACCATCATCTTCTCAGTGACCGGTGCCAGTGTAGTCGTCGACGACAAGCACGGCACGACTGTACTCTGATACTGTTGAGGATATCTCCTTTGTGCATACTGCTTGGCACTCGACACACAGACACTGTCCTCACAGTCGGCCGTCTTGGCTGCGAGAACCGTATCGACCGGGGTGAGACAGTTGACCAGTTTGTTGACTGTTTTCTGTAATATTTGAGAATGTTATCAGACTGAATTTGGTTGGTCGACGGGGAATACCCTCGCCTTGTGATGACAAAACAACCGTATTGTCTTTGGTCAGTCTGGACATTAGAGGAAGACCAGGTTGCAAGAAAAAAATAACAGGAAATTCGAGGAAAACAAAGGTTTCTGAGATTTCAATTTTTGCAAAAAACCTGTTTCTTGCTGAAAACGTCGAAAACTACGTGTTGAACAGGTAAAAACTGTAACAAATTTACAGTTTTTGAGGATCTTAATGAACTAATCAGCTAGAGTTGCTGAACGTAGACGAAAACTGTCTAGGGCGGCTTGAAAAAGCTCATTTATGCCGGAAAAAAGCTGGTAAAGGAAAAATAGTCGGGAAAATGTCCGACAACTTGTATTCAAAGGCTATGAAAACGCCTGAACTCATGTGATTTTTATTCAGAAAGTACGGAATACGTCGGGAAACTCTTCCTTGTCGAAAATCCCTCGAAAAACGTCCTGGATTCCAGGATTTTCGACATGTATGAAAAAGTTCAAACTTAACAGTCTGTTAAAACTATTTCAAAGGTCTAACCAGAGTTAGACCCGCCATAACAGCTAGAATTGCTGGAAACGGTCTAGATTCCGTCTAAAATCTAAAAAAAACACACTGTTTTGACGGCTTTTGAAGTCTAAGCACGTCCTGATTGGCCATAACAGCTGGGATTGTTGAGAACGGCCAGGAAACCGTGAGAAATCGTCCGAAGTCTTTCAAAATATGCAGTCTGTTACTGTTTTTCGATTCTGATAGACCTAAACAGCTAAAAGTGCTCAAGATGGTCAGGAAATATGTCTAAAACCTTGCATAAATGTTTAAAATAGGCAGGTTTTGACGCTTTTTAAAAGCTGGAGACAATCAGGATGTCCTAAGCAGCTAGAATTGCTGGCAATCGTCAAGCAAGAGGCAGAAACCACCTCAAAGTTAGCAGTTTTTGCCGGACTGATTGGCCTGAATCGCTAGAATAGCTGAAAATAAGCAGTTTTTGACGCCTGATAATGTCTAAGCACGTTCTGATTGACCATAACAGCCGGAATTGTTGAGAATGGCCAGAAAACCGTAAAAATCTCCAATCGTGAAAATAATGTCCAAAATGAGTAGTTTTTCACGGTTTTTTAAAGCTGAAGACAGTCATTTCGTCTGCCTCGAACAGCTAGAATTGCTGGGAACCGTCAGGCAACAGGCAGAAACCGGAGAAAACTGTTCAAAATGAACAATTCATCTGTTCTTGGCAGCTTCTTGGCATTTCGGAGCCGTAAATCTTAGAAAAGTATTCTAATTTCAAGTTTTCCTTGAAAAAAGTTTTCCACAATGACTTTTTCACTATTTTTTAAGAAAAATCGTCATTTTGAATGCCAAAATCGCATTTCTGCCCTAGTTTTCGGTTGAAAATTGATTCCCCGCTTTTACCCCGCTTACCTTGGTCTGCTTTGAAAATTTGGGTGCTTTGGTGAGTCCTTCAACCCACCCAATGGCCAAAACCAACACCAAAAGCAGTACTGTCAGGGAATATTTAGACATTTTTAGTCGAATTTCAAAGTTTTGACGAAAAAAGAAAAAGACCACTTGTGCCGCGATCTGACCTCCGGTAATCCCCCACATCGGTTTGGTCTTTTCCCCCTGTTAATCCGTTCGATGTGACGACGATGATGATGACAAAACAGTAAATTTTCGAAAAAAAAATTTATAATGGACCCTGTATTGGAAAAGAAGACAATCGAATCATATCACATTTTAAGAGATCAGTTGAAAAAGGCAAGAACAAATAAAAAGAAAGAGCAAAAAATGAATTAACCCAACAAAACACGTCGCATAATTGGCTCAATCTCCTCCTCGGACTCTGACGACGTCTCACTATCCACCTGGGGTACCCCGGCGGAACACCTCGGAGAGCACAAGAATTGCATTAGAGGGACACGATACTTTCCGCAAAAATCGACAAACTTCACGTGTTCGACTCGAGCGTCGAAGTACACACCCTTGCACTCGGGGTTGACACATTGGCATGCGGAGGCGAGGTAGGCGACGAGGTCACTGAAATGATTGGAAGGTCAATTAAGGGATACGGTAGTTGTATCAGAGGATCGTACTATGGTCAAGGCTGTGGGTTCAAGACGATCAATTTTGGATCACAAGGCAAGCAAATTGTTGTTTGGAAATGGAAAGGACTATGGTCTAGTAAGAAAAATTCGCACCGAATTTTGAACGGATTTTGGAGGATAACAATATAGGAGACACCCAGATAGAATCAAGATACACGGAATACGATCAAAGAACCCCGAAGATGAATTTCGAGATAGAAATGCCAAGAAATCTGATTTTGAAGCTTCAAATACACTAAAACTTCGATTTCTTGGAGCGAAAACTCAAGAAAATCGATCGCAAACGACTAAAGTCGGACTACACTGGCCTAACAGGAGAATCAGAACAAAAACAGAGAATCATAAAAAAGAAAATCTAGAAAACCTGCCTAATCTGAAAAAACCTCGAAATCCCCAAGTCTTAGGCAGCAAATTGCTCCAACACTCCCCAAAAACCACCAAAAACCGCTACTTACGTTGGCAAAATATCCTCCAACTTCGGTGTCAACTCCACATTTTGCCGCACACTTCTCCCGGATAACTCCTTCAATGATGGAGGTGCCAAATCCATATTATGGACGAATGAGTGAACCAATGGATTATTACGGAGTGATAGTTGTTGAAGACGTCGAAGATTCAGAATATCGGTTGGGAGAGTTCTCAGCTTATTATTATGAAGAGACAATGTTTCCAAGTAGTGCAAGTCTCCGAGAGTCGATGGAATTGTTTCGAGGATGTTATCGCATAATCCAAGATTCTCCAGTTGATCCAAGCAACCAATGGATGCTGGGATTTCACGGAGACGGTTTCCGCCGAGATAGAAGACGGTTAACCTAAAAATCCCAAATCAAAATTGATATTGATTCATTTTTAACTCACGAAGTCAGCACACTAATATTAGAAGGACACGAATCGATTCGATTTCCACCGAGATGCAATGTTTTCAACTTTCGCATTGTCAAAATGACAGGTGGAAGGTACTCGAGACGGTTTCCGGAGAGGTAGAGATGCTCCATGTTCTCAAGAAGTTGCATTCCTTTGGGGAGGTGCTCGAGGAGATTGTTTCGGGCGATGAGGGTTCTGGAAATGGAGGAATTGATAGAAAGTAGCGAAAAAACTAAGAAAATTGGCCAAGAACCAACAACTTTGAGCCAAAACTCAAGAAAATCGATCAGAATCAAAAAATTTCGAGTCTAAATTCTTTTGAATTGGTCAAAATCCATTTCTATCAAGCTCTAAGACTCAGAACAATAGGCTCTACACCGGAAATATCAGTCTGAACCTGCTAATTTTGGCCCTGGAGCTCTCCAAACCGCCAAATTTCTTGTAATTGAAGAAAAAAACTCACTTCAAATTAGTCAATGTCCCGATATCCTCTGGCAGCGCTGACAACGAATTGAAAGAAACATCCAACATCGAGATATTACTGAAGGTGGCCAATCCTCTCAACACGACAAACGAGTTATGAGTCAAATCCAACTTTTTGATATTCTGTGGGTCGTACTCCTCGCCAGGTTGCTCTGCGAAATATCGCATTGGAATCTCCTCAAGACCGTAGTCGTGAAGGACGAGTTCATCGGATTTTTGACTTCTGAAAAATGGAAAATGTTGAGGAGAAGAGGGTGTAAAGAATGAGTGTAAACTGTGTTATCAGTTTTCGTTGTTCCTAATTCGAACTGATAGGACGGCTGGGGAGGTAACTATACGATTCGAAAAAAGACAAGTTGAGAGAGAGAGAGAGAGCTGCTTAGCTACACAGGCTAGAAGAAGCTGCTTAATACAAAATTCAAAAAATTGCTAAGCAGCACCTCTCACCTTCACAAAACGACACTAGAACTAAAGAGAAGAACAAAGAGATGATTATCGGAAACTAAACTAGTTTTCAGTTCTTTCCCCCCTTTTGCAAGTCACAAGGACTTACCCATTTGGATACATATTCTCATCGGTCCTTCTGGTTGGCCATGCCGGAAGATAGATTGATGAAGTTGATGGGGTATCACTCATGTTTTGAACAATTTGAAGTAAAGAAAGACTGGAAAAAATTCAATGCTGAAGTAGAAGAAAAGGATGATAAAATATATATAAAGGAGAAGAAGAAGAAGGCGATGGGAGGAGGAGGAGTCGGGGGAATCTCTCTCTCTCTCTCTCTCTTCTCCTCCCTTGTCATAAGGAATAGATAATAGAAAACGGAGGGAAGAGACAATCAGAGATGCTGATGATGACAATTGAGAGCGTGTCGGGTTGTGTGATTTCGCTTCAAAGTTCGATTGATGAGAGGGAGAGAGAGAAATGACAAGATCACAGTACACCTGGAAGCTTTTTAAAAAGAAGAGGTGGTCAGATGATGATAAGAAGAGGTTGCAGCAAATTAGCAAAGGAAAAACTGGCAAGAAGAAGGATAAGCAGTCCCAGAAAAAGCTGCTAAAGAGGATTAAATCTTGGGACAGAGAAAATTCAAAAAACCTAAATAACGATAGAAAACGACCTCAAACCCGAGAAAATGCGTGATCTGCACGTGAACCCGACGGAAAAAGAAGTCAAACAGAGAACAAGTTTTGGATAACCTGGAATCTGTCACCTAAATACACAGAAAATTCGGATTTTTGCACCATGGTGCTCAGCGTCCTTCGATTGAGATAATGCTCGGAAATCGTGTAGCTCAAAATAGCTGTGATACGCTCAAAATGAGCCGAAACAAGCTCAAATAATGTCTAGAACTGAAGAAATCGGTCCGAAACCATTTTCAGACCGGCTTGAACTAACAGAAGTGCAGTTTGCAATAGCCTAACCTAGCTCGAAAACCGCAAAACTTGGTTTGAACTTTTCTTAGCACCTCAATTTCGCCTGAACTAGTTCAAATGTCGTGAACGCCTAGCAAAGACGCTTCTATGCAGCTCAAAATCTCCTAAACCAAGCCTAATTGCTACAGAATTTATGTCAAAAGTGTTCAAACCTGCTTGATCTTCTCAAAATAACCTAACAATCTTCGTTCTAATGTCAGCTGGTCTCTATATCAAAACGCGACGACCCCAATCTCAATATCATCTGACACCTATCGAAAACCAAGAAAAACGAAAAGAAACAGCTGTTTTTTGAATACAGCTTTTGTCCTAACATCACTACTACTCTCGTCCTCTTTCTCGTCGCAACAATTTTGATGAGAAATGGAGATAGCCCCTCTCTCGAGAAGGTCGTCCATTATTTAAACGCCTTCTTCGTCTTCAGAAGTCTCTCATCTTCGGGAACAAAGTCTAGTTCAAAGAACGTCTATAGTTTGTCTTTGAATCGATATCACGCTTTGTACACATGGACAGAGAAGAAGAAGACATCGGATGATAGTAGACGATGATGGTCATGGCGGTCTTGGACACGATTTGAAGAGTGTTAGGGGACGAAAAGTTACAAAATGTTGTGATGTTGACCCCCATGACAGGTTTTTTGTGGTAAAAAGATACAAAAAACAAGAAGTAAGAAAGAAGGAAGGAAGTTCCCGCTTGGTCGTTTTGTGGAATTTTTGTAACAGGGGAAAAATAGAAAATTGGACGAAAAGCAACGGAATAGAAGGTTCCTGGATGAAAATACTGAGCAAGGAGCAAAGTCGGTACACAAAGAGCGTTTACAGAAGTGGTTCCGAGCCGTCAAAGAGCTCGGACTGCTTCCAGGAGCCTCACAGTGTCTGACCAACAAGAGGGGTTCATAGCTGTAAAAAGCTTTTGGGAACCTGAATCAGTTGTTAAGAACCGTTAGAAGCTTCAAAAGCCCTTCTAGAAGTCCAGAACAATGACTCAGTAATATGAAAAATTACCGGCTTCAATTATACTGAGCAATACCGATATCAAACAGATCTGTCCACTTTTATAGACCTAGACAACTACTAAATACACTACAAGAATCAGTTGATTTCCTGGAAAACAACTCGACATGAGGAATTGATGAATAAACAATTTATGGAGAAATCATCGATTCTAGACCACAGGATCTGACTCAGACAATGACTATTTTTGGATCAGCAAGACCAATTTGTCATCACAACAAGTCTCGGGAGAAAACATTTTGATATACAGATCAGGAAGTGCAGTTTTTTCTGACAGTTTTTGATGATTCTGCACCTGAATAGCAGCGTTCAAACCACACAAATCTTTTCATATCCATCACATCTCCAAAAAGGTGTCATTAAATTGATATCCTTATCATTTCTCCTCAACTTTTTGCAAGGGAATAAGATCAATGTACCGACTGAAGACAGTGAAACTACAAGTTCAGAAATCATATATTCTCATGAACGAGGATATTATTAGTACACAATAGTATTCGTCATTCTATTGTCAAGATTTTATTTGTCATCATTTTGAAAAAAGACAAAGTACTGTAGCTAAATTGTAGTTTGTAGTTTGTAGTTTAAGTCTAATCAAGGTGCAAAATAACATGAGTCTGGAAATCTGGATCTGAAAATATTAACATCCGAACACAACCAAACAGCAAGATAACGGAAGAACAACGAGATATTATGATACCTGAAAAAAAAGTAGACAAACAGACAGCCAGACAAACCGAACGACGGACAGATGAAGAAAATCCAACTGAAGCTTTCTTCAAACTTGATAAAGCTGCAATATAACGAGAGAAACCTGAAGATTGCAAGCTGAAAATCTGGAAATACAGACAAAAAGACAACCCACCGCAGAGTCCACTGTACCTACAGTATCCCGAACTTTCAAACTACAGTAATCTTACGCAAACCCTCCAGACACAATGCCTGCTGTTCTCCTTATCACTGATAAGAAACCTGTTCTCTGTCTTCAAAATTGTTCAAATTCCCCCCAAACCTTTTTTTGGTTGGTTGATCAATTTTCAAAAATCAGCTTACTGATAACGAACGGGGCTTACATCAGTTCCTCTGCTCCGTGTAATTCATGTAATTCGAGTGCTTAACTCGATCATCCTCTCTCCTGGCTTATGCAATAATGAACTGAATGTCAATCATTCACTCTCTCTTCGATGACGTTTCAGGGGGTCTCCCCTCTCCTTGATTCTGACTGTGATGTTGCCAATTATAATCATCATCGTCGTATTGTCATCCTCTTGAAGAAGAAGAAGACACCTGACCCACGTCTTCTGATTCACGTGTGAAAACGATGGGGTACTGTATTATATTCAGTTGAGACTACTGTATATTGGCGTTTTTTGATCGGATTTTGATAAAAATTATATTTTTGGATTTGTTGGGTCTAGAAGATTTGGTCCTGAATTTTTTTGGTTCACAACCCTTAAATGAAGCATTAACTTTCAAACATAAGCAGCTCCCCGGCCATCAGTATAGCAGCCCCAATGTTTATTTTCCAGGTCAATGGGATCCGTGCCGAGCGATCCTATATGCGTCAAGTGTGTGCCTACGTTCAACAGGACGACTGCTTCATCGGAAGTCTTACGGTAGAGGAGCATCTGCGATTCATGGCGAAACTCAAAATGGGAAATGAGCATGGAAAGGAGGAGCAGGAGAGACGAGTCAGAAGTGTCATGCGGGATGTAAGTGGTGGCTTAAGTTTAGTCGAATTTTACCTGCAGATTTAGTTCTGCAACTCCCAGCGTTAAACGATAGATCGGCTGAACGCTACAAGTTTGAACGCTGCGAATTTTAAACGCTGCTGTTTTTAACGCTGCTGTTTTCAACGCTGCGATTTTGAACGCTGCTGTTTTGAACGCTGCGAATTTTAACGCTGCGGTTTTGAACGCTGCGATTTTTAACGCTGCGAATCTTGAACGCTGCGATTTCAAACGCTGCTGTTTTGAACGCTGCGAATTTTAACGCTGCTGTTTTGAACGCTGCGAATTTTACCGCTGCTGTTTTGAACGCTGCGAATTTTGAACGCTGCTGTTTTTAACGCTGCTGTTTCCAACGCTGCGATTTTTAACGCTGCGATTTTGAACGCTGCGATTTCAAACGCTGCTGTTTTGAACGCTGCGAATTTTACCGCTGCTGTTTTGAACGCTGCGATTTTGAACGCTGCGATTTAGGACGCTGCTGTTTTGGACGCTGCGGTTTTGAACGCTACAAGTTTGAACGCTGCGATTTTGAACGCTGCGATTTTGAACGCTGCGATTTAGGACGCTGCTGTTTTGAACGCTGCGGTTTTGAACGCTACAAGTTTGAACGCTGCGATTTTGAACGCTGCGATTTAGGACGCTGCTGTTTTGAACGCTGCGATTTTTAACGCTGCGAATCTTGAACGCTGCGATTTAGGACGCTGCTATTTTGAACGCTGCGATTTTGAACGCTGCGATTTAGGACGCTGCTGTTTTGAACGCTGCGAATTTTGAACGCTGCTGTTTTGAACGCTGCGATTTTGAACGCTGCGATTTTGGACGCTGCGATTTTGGACGCTGCGATTTTGAACGCTGCTGTTTTGAACGCTGCGATTTTGAACGCTGCGATTTTGAACGCTGCTGTTTTGAACGCTGCGATTTTGAATGCTGCGATTTAGGACGCTGCTGTTTTGAACGCTGCGATTTTGAACGCTGCGGTTTTGAACGCTGCTGTTTTGAACGCTGCGATTTTGAACGCTGCGATTTAGGACGCTGCTGTTTTGAACGCTGCTGTTTTGAACGCTGCGGTTTTGAACGCTGCGAATTTTACCGCTGCTGTTTTTAACGCTGCGATTTTGAACGCTGCGATTTTGAACGCTGCGGTTTTGAACGCTGCTGTTTTGAACGCTGCGAATTTTACCGCTGCTGTTTTTAACGCTGCTGTTTTCAACGCTGCGATTTTGAACGCTGCGATTTTGAACGCTTCGATTTAGGACGCTGCTGTTTTGAACGCTGCGATTTTGAACGCTGCTGTTTTGAACGCTGTGATTTCGAGAGCACGCCTCAGGGGAGGTTAATCGCTGAGGCAATCGAAGCGTTCAAAATCCCGCTGTAACCATTTCAACGCTGCTCCAACCCCAGCCTCTAAAACTGCAATAAGTTAATCAGAAATTTTCAGCTTGGCCTCGACAAAATCGCCTCCACCATCATCGGAACCCGTACTCGCAAAGGAATCTCTGGCGGCGAGAAGAAGCGCCTGGCATTCGCCTCTGAAATCCTGACGTCTCCACCAATTTTGATTTGTGATGAGCCAACGTCGGGTCTCGACGCGTTCCTCGCCTATCAAGTGGTTTGTGTGCTGAAAAAGTTGGCTGAAACTCGCAATATGACTATCGTTTTGACAATTCATCAACCCTCGTCGCAGGTTTTTGCTCTTTTTGATAGGTAGGTACAGTAATCTTAGATGATGACTACGGTTCCCTTATAGCAAAATTGATTTCCAGTGTCTACATGATGGTCAACGGTAACGTCGCCTTCTGTGGTTCACTCCAATTGGCTGAACAAATGTGGGCGGAGCTTAAACTGCCGATCCCGATGAACTTCAACCCATCGGATCACTATCTCTCAACAATGTCTGTCAGAGATCCAAGAGAGGAACAACAGAAAAAGGCACAAATCGAGAAGATTTGTATCACTTTTAAATATTCAGAGAACGGAAAATCGATTTTCAAAGAGTCGAGTGGAAGGGAACTCGATGAGAGTGAGTGGAGAGATATAGGCAGCTATCTGAAAGAATGTTAGTGATAGACGCATCTGCATGACCACCTGTACTGCTAGGATCTGCAACGGTGCTACCCTCGCAGCGTTTAAAATCGCAGCGTTCAAAATAGCAGCGTGCAATTAGAAATAAATCTGAATGCAGCGTATTTTGCGGCGCTCCCTAAATTCAATTTTCTATTTTCCAGGAGACCGAGCCTACAGTGAAGATTGGCGTCGCCGCTATGCGTCCAACTTCTCCCGTCCTCAATTCGGCGCTTCTTTCTTCCAACAAATCCGTGCTCTCACGTGGCGAGCCTCGAAAACGGTGCTCCGCGAGCCGACTCTTCTCAAAGTTCAAATATTCCAAAGCATCATTATAGCCGTGCTAACCGGTCTGATCTACACGAATAATAGTCCGGTGGACCAGAGAAAAATCATGAATATCAATGGATCACTGTATCAAATGGTGTCGAATATGGCGTTTATGTTTCAATTCAGTGTGGTTCATGTGAGGGTTTTGGTGCTTTTTTACAGAAAAATTCTTTTTTTTCCAGCATTTTTGCCTGGAAATGAACACTTTCTACCGTGAAACTTCGTCTCGTCTCTATCGAGTCTCCGCGTATTTCATCTCGAAAAATCTCGCTGAACTCCCATCTTATATCATTTCTGCGGTACTATTCACCTCGATTCTCTACTGGATGTCTGGCCTCGTTCCCCTTGTTGACTCGTTTTTGATCTATATTCTTGTTGGAATTCTCGTACAAAACATTGCAATTTCTATTGGATACATGTTCAGCTGTATATTCGGAACTGTCAACTTGGCCGTCGCCATTATGCCGATCTTTGTCGTTCCGATGATGGCTTTCGGAGGTTTCTTCATCAATCAAGACACCCTACAGTGGTATTTCGTGCCGATGAAGTATTTGAGCTACTTTGGATATGGTTATGAGGCGGTGGCGATTTCACAGTGGACACATGTTGAGGAGATTCCAGGTCAGCAGCGATGGAAAAGGGGTGAAGTTGAACGACTTTTGAACGCTGCGATTTTAAACGCTGCTGCTTTAAACGCTGCTAAGCTCCGCCCATTTTACAGCTGCTAAATTTTGAACGCTGCGAATTTTACCGCTGCTGTTTTGAACGCAGCTGTTTTGAACGCTGCAGTTTTGAACGCTGCGATTTTGAACGCTGCAATTTTAAACGCTGCTGTTTTGAACGCTGCTAAGCTCCGGTCATTTTACCGCTGCGATTTTGAACGCTGCTGTTTTGAACGCTGCGATTTTGAACGCTGCTGTTTTGAACGCTGCTGTTTTGAACGCTGCTGTTTTGAACGCTGCTATTTTGAACGCTGCGAATTTGAACGCTGCTGATTTTAACGCTGCGATTTTGAACGCTGCTATTTTGAACGCTGCTATTTTGAACGCTGCTGTTTTGAACGCTGCTGATTTGAACGCTGCGAATTTGAACGCTGCTGATTTTAACGCTGCGATTTTGAACGCTGCTATTTTGAACGCTGCTATTTTGAACGCTGCTGTTTTGAACGCTTCTGTTTTGAACGCTGCGAATTTGAACGCTGCTGATTTTAACGCTGCTATTTTGAACGCTGCTGTTTTGAACGCAGCTGTTTTGAACGCTGCTGTTTTGAACGCTGCGATTTTCAACGCTGCGATTTGAACGCTGCTGTTTTGAACGCTGCTAAGCTCCGGTCATTTTACCGCTGCGATTTTGAACGCTGCTGTTTTGAACGCTGCGATTTTGAACGCTGCTGTTTTGAACGCTGCTGTTTTGAACGCTGCTGTTTTGAACGCTGCTGTTTTGAACGCTGCTATTTTGAACGCTGCTGTTTTGAACGCTGCTATATTGAACGCTGCTGTTTTGAACGCTGCTGTTTTGAACGCTGCGAATTTGAACGCTGCTGATTTTAACGCTGCGATTTTGAACGCTGCTATTTTGAACGCTGCTATTTTGAACGCTGCTGTTTTGAACGCTGCTGATTTGAACGCTGCGAATTTGAACGCTGCTGATTTTAACGCTGCGATTTTGAACGCTGCTATTTTGAACGCTGCTATTTTGAACGCTGCTGTTTTGAACGCTTCTGTTTTGAACGCTGCGAATTTGAACGCTGCTGATTTTAACGCTGCTATTTTGAACGCTGCTGTTTTGAACGCTGCTGATTTGAACGCTGCTGTTTTGAACGCTGCGAATTTTGAACGCTGCGAATTTTGAACGCTGCGATTTTGAACGCTGCTGTTTTGAACGCTGCGATTTTGAACGCTGCTGTTTTGAACGCTGCGATTTTGAACGCTGCTGATTTGAACGCTGCTGTTTTGAACGCTGCGATTTTTAACGCTGCTGTTTTGAACGCTGCTAAGCTCCGCCCATTTTACCGCTGCTAAATTTTGAACGCTGCGCATTTGAACGCTGCGATTTTGGACGCTGTTGTTTTGGACACTGCGAGAGTAGCAGCGTTGAAGATTCTAAGTTCGAACGCTGAGAAAAAATCGCAGCGTTGAGAGTTGAACGCAGCAGAGAATGCACTAACTCTTCGGATAAAAAATCTTTCACATTCTATTTATAATGAAGAAAAAAACATTTTTTCAGGCTGCACCCCATCTATCGACCGTTGTGCTCGCAACGGAACCGAAGTACTCCACAATCTGAGTTTCAAAGAGTACAACTTCTGGACAGACATTGGTGTCATGACATTCATGATCTTCGCTTTCCGATTTTTGGCTTTCCTCGCTTTGTATATTCGTGTTAAGAGAAGAACTTGAATATCTTAATAGATTTTCTGATGATTTTAACCCAAAACTGACTGTAAATAATTGACCCTTTTTTCCTCATCGTAACTACTCTCCTTAGATTGTTTATCTAGATTTTTTAACTAGGTTAATAGTTGAATTTTTGAAGCTCCCTTAATTTTTAACACAAAATAATTGTTGTCTGTTTTGTTTCCATTTTATCCAATAAATTAATACTCTGTGTGTTCTCAAGTCATGTTCAATGACTACTATGTGACGGGCCAGGCCGGGCCTGCTCACCGATTTCCAAGGCCCGAGCCGGAGGCCCGGAAAATTACCGCGATTTTTGAAAAATCGAAAAAAAAATTTCAATTTTAGTACTCCAGGGTTATATTGAGCACAAAAACATTAGTTGGTGTTTTGGAGCAATTTACACTATTTTTATGAACTTTCAGTGAAAAAACGAATGCCTTACTTAATTTTTTATGTAACATCATTGACACTGAAAGTTCAAAATGTGTTTGAATTTTCTCTTATCTCATTTTCGAAACTGGTGACCACATTAATGGGGTCAGGTCAACCAAGATTGTTGTTGCAATTGCCCACCCGGCACCACCATGGAGTCGGGAGTCAAGGCGTGCCGGGCAATCGGGAGGGTATAAAAGAGGGCGAAATACACACATTTTCATTTTTTTTTGCAAAGGCTCTCTGGATTTTGGGCCGATTCTTTTTTTTTTTTTGATTATTTCTAATTTTTCAAACTATATTTATTAAACTTTTCGAACTATTTTTCCAAATTTATAAACCAAATGGAGGATATTTCCAAATGGTGAGTATAATTTTTAATTTCAGTGTAAAAAATTTTTTTTCCAGAAAAAAAAGCTATCATAGCTTTGTGTTCCCGAAATATTTTGGAATCAGGTAACTTTTGATAAATGAAAAAAAATGATCACCTAAACCATTCAGATAGTCTGTGAGTGTCATAGCATATATCAAATGCTTATCGTCAATTGGTCCCGGAGTGCCCTTGTTTTATAACAAGAAACTTCCGGACCTCTAAGAGTTGGTAAGTTTTATTTTTCATTTAAAAGTTGCCTTAAAGGCGCATAGTGCAATTCAAAAATGTGTTTTTTTTTTTAATTATATTTCCAATGGAAATATACCGTGACAATGCAGAAGTTGGATTTGGAATCCGAAGCAGTCATGAACTTCGTGTGGGAAATCATCGACTTCACCAGCTCACGGACATTAGAGGGGATGCAAAATTGTACAACAGAGAGTTCCACATCGACTGTAAATGGCAAGAACTTTTCAAAAAAAAAAAATAAATAAACACAATTTTTCAGCGCTCCTTCAAACCATTCGTCTTCAACAACAATTGATTTTGTGGATGAATACGTCGACTCCACCAGACCACTCAGTACGGGACTACAGCATTCAGCTCACGGCATTGGAAAGTGATGAGAAAGGTCGAAGGAGTTGTGGCAAGGGAAAATGCTTAACAAATAAGAACACTCAATGTATTTCCACAGGATGTTCATAAAAAATTTTGGTTGAATAAATTTGTAACTATCTCGATGACTTTCTTTTGGTTTTTTTTTTATTATACAAGAAGCAGTACGAGGGGATAAGCAGCGCCAGATAGTTCAAGTTAAGCAGTGTTGTTTTCAAGCCAAAAATAGTTGATGGAAACTGATCTTACTGATGGGACTCGATGATTGAAATTTTCCTATCTTTTCTCGGCGCTCTTTCGAAATAGAACTGTGTCGAAATAGAACTGTCCCACATCTCAAAAGTGGGCGGAGCTAGAAAAAAGTTGTCAACTACAAACTTGTTCAAAATCAAATTTGGAACAAGTTTGCAGCCTTTTCTCTGCTCACACCCTGCTAGACAACTTTGACTCTCTGATTCCGAAAATCTTGTTTTCAGTCACATCTAATGAAAACGGTCCGAGTTACAGGTGCAATGACAGGATCTAAAACAAAAACTATCCTTTCTTAGACTCATCTGAACCGCCTTGACCTCCTGATTCCAAGAATCCGATTTTCAATTCAATCCGACAAAAACTGACAGAGCTACACCACCTAATCGCGTGGGTCCAATTATATCTACTGATGACGTCATCAGGTCAACACTACCCCCACCGGTTAGTGGGAGGGGTGCACCCTCTCATGCCTCATTATTATTCTGTTCGCCTCGGCGAAAGGCCCTATGGATTTAGGGCCTCCGTATTATTGATTTTTACTAATTTCTTCATTTTATTTATACTATATTAATATAATTTTGGATTTCTGAAAAAAAGTGAAAAAGGTGAGTTATAGTTTTTTCAAATTCGGGAGAAAATTAAAGAAAAAAAAATATATGAAATACAAGGAGACAAAAGTTAGGTTTTGGTTAAGTGTAACTTTCTCAAATTCAATTCAAAAGTTATAGATATTTTTCCGAGCTGAAAAGAAAGAGAAAGAGCTGAAGGAGAAGCAGCAGAAGTTCCGCCATCGGAACAATCTACAGAGATCTCTCCAGTCACCAATCCGCAAGAACTGGTATCGTTGGATAGTTTGACCGTACCAGACACTTCTATTCATTCTCAGATACAGGATCCACAATCCAAAAAGTCAAAGAATTTGAATGCCGATGGGACCGGTCCTGGATGCAGCAACGCTCCGATCATTCCACAGATGAGAGCCAGCGTAAGAATTGAAGACCGCAACGCCGACGGATCTGCTCCAGGTCCCAGCAATGCTCCGGCTCGCATTCAGGTTAGTAGACATGCAGGCATTCTTCTTTTCTAATTAGACTCCTCTTTTTTGAGTTGAAATGGATTAACTTTCAAAATGTTCCACACGCTCAAAAATGTTTCTGCCGCTCGAAAAGTTTTGATCGTATTAACAAGGGAACCATTTAAGTCGTTGGAGGATTCATCACAAACCAACTACACAGCGTGAAAGAGGACCTTTTAGAACCTATAATTCCGTTTTCAAAAGCTGCTTACGAGACTTTGATGCTGCCAAAAAACCAGCGAATATGGCTTTTCAGTACTAAAACGGGCAAAGTTCAAGTGGGCAGAGTCTAATCAAGTTAAAAACCATTTTTTGAGGTTATAAAACAGTCTGACAGAGTTTGGAGAAAAATAATTTTTTAACGGAAAATCTCATTTCTCATGACCAAATGTATGGAAACTTTCAAGTCATATTTCAGTTCAAAAAATAGACATTTTTAAAAAGTCTTTAAACGGTCTCAAATTGTTGATTTTGTTGTTTTGAAACATTCTGCATCAAATCCACATCAATTGTAACGCTTTGGGTCTCTCCGCACTGACTTATATAGGGAAATCAGTGTTATCAGAAACTACAGCTTCTGAGAGAAGATCTTCTAACCATAACAGTTGAGACATTCAAAGTGGCGAAAATAGCAGTTGATCTAAAGCAAAAGAACTAAATATACTAGCAGTTGATCACACTCATACCAGTTGAGTATTTGCCAACAGTTTACAATCAAAAAAGTGTTACAGACAAAACACGTGATTCCGACGACATCATCCAGCATCGACGATATGAGTGACGGTGAAATTGAGAGAAGAAATGTGAGCTCACTTTATTTTGCATCTAAAATTCTTTCATTTCCTTATTTCAGGCTGCATTTCGTCAAACCATGGCGGAGATCCGAGCATTCCCCGGTCGGCAGTGACAAATTCGAAAGGGGAGCCTGAAGCCGACGTTACCGGAACCGCTCGAAGAAACAGAGGAAGGAGATGGAGGAGCATCGTCGAGCATTTTTTTAAATAATTTTAATTTTCGAAACTGTTTTCAAAATTTTTAAGTTTTTAAGATTTTCATTTCAATCCGGCAAAAACTGACAGAGCTACACCACCATTCTCGTGGGGGTCTAATTATATAAGACTGTTTGAAGTAGAGCAGTCTATATCTTAAAAGTGGGCGGAGCTAGAGAAAAGTTGTCAACTGCAAACTTGCTCCACATTTAATTTGGAGAAAGTTCGCAGTTGACAACTTTTTTCTAGCTCCGCCCATTTTTGAGATGTGGGACAGTTCTATTACGAAAGAGCACTATTCCAAACTCTGCTCGACAACTATGACTCTCTGATTCCAAGAATCTTGTTTTCAGTCATTTCTAATAATAACTAACCAAATTAAAGGTGCAAATCGGTTTTCATGACGGGACCTATCCTTCCTTAGACTCGTCTGAACCGTCTTGAACTCCTGATTTCAAAAATCCGATTTTCATTTCAATCCGACAAAAACTGACAGAGCTACACCCCCATATTACCTGGGGGTCTAATTATACCTACTGATGACGTCGTCAGGGCAACCCTCCCCCCACCGGTTAAAGGCAGGGGAGAGGGGAGGGGTGCACCCTCTCATGGCTCATTATTATTCTGCTCTCCTCGGCGAAAGGCCCTTTGGATTTAGGGCCCCCGTATTATTGATTTTTACTAATTTCTTTATTTTTACTATATCATGATGCGATTATCATGATTAACACCATTGGAAAAATCGAAAGCAAAAAATTGTTGGAAGTGGACAATTTATCCCTGACCTTGGAAATTATTTCAACTTGGTGGATGTCCAAATACTGAAAGAGCAATGGCTATCTGAACAGGTCAATGACACGGTGGGAGACTGTTTGGATCATCCATAGGTAAGTGTTTTTTTAAGGGGGCCTATGCAAAAAAAATTTGCTAGGGAGATTTTTATACCATCGGATAGAGCTCAACGAATTACATCGAAAATCCTCTTGGAGGTAGGGTCGGAAATTCCATTTTTGACCTGTTTTCTCACGTGAAAGAGAATCTCGTTGCTTGGCAACAGTGGAAATTTCCATTATTTCTCACGCAATTTATTTTCGTTGCTTGTGAGGAGTACTTTGAAGAAATCAGCCTATAACTCAGAAAGGGATCACTTGAGAAGAAAATTAGCAACTACAAAGTTATTCAAAATTAAATTTCCTTTATTTTTCTAGTTGACAACTTTTTAGCAAAACTCTTCGTTTTCCTGATAAACGCTGTCAAAGTCACTGTTCCCAAGCAACGAGATTTTCTTTCACGCCCGTTATCAGGTCAACTTGGAATTTCCGACCCTACCTCCAAGAGGATTTTCGATGTCATCCGTTGAGCTCTATCCGATGGTATAATAATGTCCTTAGCAAATTTTTTTCGCATAGACCCCCTTTAAATGGAAGACATTATAGATTAAAGAAAATAGAAAAAACCTTTCACTTTCAGTTGAAGCAGTGCAAACTCTCACTCGTGTTGGGACAAAAAAATTGTGTCGAATGATGTTCGGATTGAAGACGTGGGCAGAAACTTTACAGTAGGCAAGTTTGTGAAGCTTGCAGAGGTGAGTCACTTTTTAAATTTTATCACAATCAGGGCTGTGCAAAAAAAAATTCCGAAAAAAATGGAACATAATTTTTTTTTTGAAAATTTTGGTTCGAAAAAATTCGAAAAACTTTTTTGTTGAAAAAAAAAATAAATTTTTCAAAAATTTTTCGTACACCCCTGATCACAATAAGCTCTCGAAAAACCGTTTAGCAGGTACAGCTTGTTTTCAGTTCTTCTCCGTAACAAAACCAATCGGTTATGTGTTTGAAATGAAAATACAATACGAAGACGACTTCTCTGACGAAGTGAGGAGTCATTTTCCTATCTACAATACGGATCAAAAATGGCCACTGGTTTACTGCACAACATCTCATGAATAGTGTTAATTACTTTTTTTTTGAAAAATTGTTTTCAAAATTTTTTGAATGTTTTCATATTTAACCCAGTTCCAGGAGATCTTTTGTTTTAGATTATTTTTACCGTAAAAAATATGATGAATAAAATGTGAATTACAACTACATATTTTGAAATTTAACACAATTAAAATAAGCAGCGCCGCACAGGAAAAGCAGCAAGGTCGAGGTAAGCAGCGCGAACGACAATAAGCAGCGCCGATGAGAGTATGCAGTGCCGATGAGAATAAGCAGCGCCAATGAGATTGAGCAGTGCCCAAATGAAGCAGTCCTATTTCATCACGTTTTTCTAAAATTGAAGTTTTAGCCCCGCCCACTTTCCTCTGTATACAAGGACTACTATTCTACCATCTTTATTCACATCTGCCAATTTGGCTCCGCCCCCTTCTTGTAATCAGTCCCACTCCTCTCATTTTCTCCGGACAAGATTTTCACCCCCTTTATTTTTTTGTTTTCCCTTCTTCCTTCTATATTTATCCATCCTTTTCGAAACCTCATTTTTCCATTTTTCTCCTTTTATATATGTAGTAACTTCTTCTTCTTCTTGCCCGGCACCCTCGGCCCTCCAAACCGCCGCCGCCTCGCCCCAACTTAATCTGTTCCCATGGGGCATTTGAAGGGAGGAGTATTGTTTCTGAAAACATGCAGAAAAATGGAAAAGAGAGAGGATTTTTTCGGGAGGAAAACGGAGGGAAAAGAAGATGGATTTGCATTTATTGCATTCTTCTTCTTCTTCTTCCATGGGATGTCCATCACCAGAAGAAGACTTCTTTAAACGGGAAGAGAAGGAGGAAACACAGATTTTTGAAGTTTAGAGAAAAAAGAGTTTCTTCCTGGTTGTTGGACCTGGTTGTAGTGCTCAGAATTAGATTTTGGGTAAGAAAAAGAAGTTGAGAATCTAGGGTTATCGATCAATTTTCACAGCTGCCACTGGGAAAAAAGCAGCCTTCAAGACCAGCGCTGTGCGGAAAATTTTCGAAAAAAAACTTTTTTTTTCAGTTTTTTGGTCATTTTCCGAAACATTTTTTCGGGGAAAACCGAAAAAAAATTTCGAAAACACGGTTTTTTAGTTGTACATTTTACTGTTTTTACCGCCTTTTTATCCATTTTTCCTGGAAAAAAACCAAAATTTTCGAAAAAAAAAATTCAAAAATCCCGAAAACTTAATTTTCGTTTTGTTCTCTCTGAAAAATTCGAAAAAAAATTTTTTCGAATTTCAACGCGATTTCTAAAAATTTGTCCTCAATCTACATATCAAGACGGTCAGAATGAGTACAAAAATGGATAGTTTCTAGAATTAATTGTTTTTTCTGCACAGCCCTGTTCAAGACTTCAAAAAAATCGCAGCGTTAAAAAAATAGACTCCGCCCAATTTACCGCAGAACAACAACATTCAAGCCTTTAAGAAATTATGGATTTCAAAACCAACCTAGCACGTCTTGATCAAGTTTTCAAGCCAAAAGAGTCTTCTCAATCCCACCATCCTCATAGTCCAAAAAATAGAGAGAGAGACATAAAAATTCACACATATTTAGAATTGAGGATGTGGCTCTAATGGGTACTAAAGCGATAAGTAGGGTCCAAGATGAGAAAAGAAAATTTTATTCTGAGCAATCCTAGTATTTCAATGTTTTAGCAGAAACCTTCCAGGAAAGTTGATTGGAATCAGTTTGACACAATTCATTAGTACTGAAATTTTTGATAGCTCTTATGGTTAGTGAGATAGCTAGGGTAGAAGATAAAATCATAGCTTTTTATTCTGAGCAACTACCTTCAAACTGGTATACATCTGTTTAGAATAGAGAAAGCGTCATTAATTTTTGGTGTATTTTCCTGGATTTTTTGAAAATAGTTTTTTTTTTCAAATGAAGGTCCGTTCTAATCACAAATATGTTATGTACTAATTTCGAGACACATTTCTTTTTTTTCGTTCGATTTATTCAATTTTTGCCAGTTTGGTCTATCAAAATTTTTTTCCCCATTTCGGTAGATCAAAATTTCCTTTTTCCAGCTCGGTATAACAAAATTTTTTTTCAATAATCGATTCTCAGTTTTTCACCTTTTTTCCAAATTTTTTCTTTATCAGTTCAAGAATATTTTTTCTTGCAATTCCTGCTCCTTCTCCTCCATCAAATATCCAGTTATCCTTCCCTTCCTTAGTTTTTCCCTCTCCTTCCGTCTCTTCAACTAACACATGAAATCCGAGACTTCCGATTAGTTACATTCGATATTATTCGTTAGTGTTGGATATAAGCAAAGAGAGAGCTCTTTTTTCTTAACTTGTTAGCAAAAAATATATATTCCTCGTCTTATATTTATTCAATATTACACAGATAGAGCATATTTGAGTGGTTGGCGCTGCTTAGCAGATTTTTTTTAGGTTCATGCGCCTTTACGGTCCAAAATCTCACTTTTCCGAATTTAGGTCATGATTATATTCATTTTGAAGGATTTTAAGTGCTAATTCGGAATTTTTCATCAAAATTCACAATTTTTTTCATTTTGAAGGATTTTTCATGCTGATTCTGAATTTTTTTTCAAATTATGCGAATTTTCAAAACTGGCCGAGTTACAGCTGTTTCTAGGGAGAGGCATGCGCCTTTAAGGTCAGAGACTTAACTGCATCAAAACTAGTCATGTTAATACTCAATTTGAAGGGTTTTTTGTGCTGATTTTGAATCAATTTTCAAAAACTGCTAAATGGCCAAGTTATGACAGTTTTGATGTCTATGCGCCTTTAAAATCTAGAAACAAAAATTTCAGAACCTAGTCTTGATTATACCCATTTGTAGTGTTTTGACGGCGCTGTTTCGAAAGAGCGCCTATTTTTTGGCTTGAAGATTCAGGAAGCTTGATTGGAAATTGCTAAATCTCAAAAGCGACTGAGAAACGGTAGTGATCAGAAGCATGCGCCTTTAAGATTCAAAGTCTAACACTTCCGAATCTAGTCTGCATTATAATCATTCTAACCGTCTTGAATCAGGGTTATGCGAAAAATTTTCTACAGAAAACTTTTTTTTCGGTTTTTTCGGTCATTTTCTGAAAAAAATTTCGGCGAAAAGAAAACCGGTGTTTGGTTGTATTTTTCAATTTTTTTCCCTCCTTTCAGTTCATTTTTCATTTAAAAAAAACCGAAAAATTTCGGAAAAAAATTGAAAAATCTCGAAAAATCGTTTTTCGTTTATTTCGGTCCGAAATTCTTGGAAAATAATTTTTTTCGGAATTTTTTTTGCACAGCCTTGGTCTTGATCGGCGGATTGAGGACATAATATCCTTAGAAATTTCTTTAAAATTCAAAATAATCCAGGATACAGTAGTTTCAACCAGGGCTGTGCGAAAAAAAAATTCCGAAAAAAATCGAAAAATAATTTTTTTCGAATTTTTCAGAGCGAAAAAAAAAACGTAAAACGCTTTTTCGGGATTTTTGATTTTTTTTCCGACATTTTTCGATTTTTCTATGGAAAATAGGTAAAAAGTCGGAAAAAAACATGAAAACTTACAACTAAGAAACCGTTTTTTGGATTTTTTCTGAAAAAATTTTCACCGAAAAACCAAAAAAAAATTTTTTTTGTCGAAAATTTTTCGCACAGCCCTGGTTTCAACCACCAAGATTAAAAATAGGTTGTAGTTTCCACGTCACTTTCTTCCTCCCAATTCCTTCATTTCCAGTTTCTAAACAAAATATCACATCATTTTATACGTCTTTTTTCCTTCTTGTCATCTTCCAATTCTTCTTCTCTCCATCAAAAAATCACTCAAAAATACATTCCCGTCTTCTTTTCTTTTTTTCACTACTCCCCCAATTGTTAACGTCATGAGAGAGAGAGAGAAGAAGAAGAGTCCCTCCCATTTCACTCCACACTCCCTCAAACAACTCAATTTATCATTTTATATCCGGTCTCCTCTTCTGTTATTTTTAGTTATCTCTCTCTCTCTAGGATACAGAGTGGAGGTGGGTTTTTGAGAGTTTAGGGGTGGCTTGAGGTGTGGTAGGTGCCTAAACCTAGTCTAGGGATTTTGAGGGTGGTAGGAAGGGTTTTGAAAATTTTGAAAAAAATTTTAAGAAATTGACGTTTCGCCAAAACTATGACTTTTTGGTATTCTTCTGAACCAAGGTTGTGAGAAAAAAAATTCTAAAAAAAATCGAAAAAAATTTTTTTTCGAAAATTTTGCTCCAAAAAAAAATCGAAAAAAATTTTTTTTTCGAATTTTTCAGACGAAAATGTTCCTCACAGCCTTGTTCTGAATCGTCTTGCTTTGTTGATTCTAAATATCTGGGTTTTCGAACCACAAGGTTAGGATATCACGGACTTTTTAAAGAAAATTCCTAGAAATTTTGCATATTACAATCCTTTAACCCAAATTTTTACTTAAAACAACCTTAAAATTTACAACATTATAAAAAAAATTTGCTTAATTTCAAGGCTTTTGGGACCTTGGTACCACTCTCGGAGCTGCCTAAAATCTAGAGCTGTTCATTCTGTTCTATCTGAAGCTGATTTCTTTTTAACGCTGCTGAGTTTTCCTGATTGCTCAGAATAAAAAACATCTAACATTCTGAAAAAAAAAAAGAACCATGAAAACTCACACACCTAGTTGCTGTGGGATTTTCTCAAGCGCGTGAGAAAATCCCAGCGATCAAGTCTGGCAGAAAATTGCAGCGTTCAAGAAGAAACACAAAGTTCACTCTAGAAATCGCAGCGTTCTGATAAAGGCTCCGCCCATTTTACCGCTGCGCAGCAGCGTTCAAGTCCCTGAGAAAATTGAGGAAATCCCAGCTTTGAAAAAATGGCTCCGCCCACTTTACCGCTGCAATTCCAACACACGAAAATTCGCAGCGTTCAAGACCTCCCGGTAAGTTCAAAGCTGCGTTCGAAATAGAACTGTCCCATATCTCAAAAGTGGGCGGAGCTAGAAAAAAGTTGTCAACTGCAAACT